>JANHGB010038004.1:0-12740 GCA_026283785.1 Coracopsis vasa
ACTGTGAGGGTGGTGAGGCACTGGAATGGGTTGCCCAGGGAAGCTGTGAATGCTCCATCCCTGATGGTGTTCAAGGCCAGGTTGGACAGAGCCTTGGGTGACATGATTTAGTGTGAGGTGTCCCTGCCCATGTCAGGGGGGATTGGAACTAGATGATCTTAAGATCCTTTCCAACCCTAACTATTCTATGATTCTAGGCATAGAAGAGGCCTGTGCTATTCTTGCAGAGCATGTCTACTGTGTTTTTTTCATGTTCCCTTCTTTGCTGCAGGAGAGAAATTATGGAAAAATGAATTGTGTTTTTATTTAGTTGTGTGATCCTGTTGTTACTTTCAGACTTGTAATTTACAGACTTTGGGCAAGCTGTGGGTATGCTGCAGTAATAGCAACTCTTATTTTTCTTCCCTTCTTGTCAGCCTTCTGCTGCGATTCACAGATGATACATTTGACCCGGAACTTGCAGCAACCATTGGTAAGTATCGTGCTGGTGCTACATTAGAAAAATTTGTTGCCTGCTTCAGGAAAAACTTGTAGCTTGTTCAGACTTGCCTACCTGGTAGTGAAGTTCAGACATGTCTGGTTCCCCATAGCGAAAAAATGATGTGGATGCAGTTCCAGCATGCAGCGCTTATTGGTTAGAGCACTGACTGTATTGGCCTGTTTTGTCCCCTTTATGCAAAAATACATCCTTGGCTGGGAAAACAGATACAAATGTCACCTTTCACCATGAAGATGGAAGTGATAGGTATGGGCAGTGAAAAGCTCTGGTGGAACAACCTGCAGTTTTCTGTTTGTCAGTTTTTCAGGCTAAAATAGAAATGTAAAAGCTACTGCTACATCTCCTACTGATTTTTTTTGTGCAAGATAACTCTCAAGTTGTTTGAATACAATATTGCTGTCCAGAACTTGTGCTCAATGTAATATGACACTTGGTAGCTATCTTAAGAAGACTGAAGACTCCCTTTAGAACTGGATGTTAGGTCTTGCAAATCTTGGCAATGCTAGACTGTACTAGGCTCTGTGTGGCTTCTACTTTTCCTTTATAAGGAGGAAATTACAGTGTGGCTTTTCCTCTCCTGCTTAGTCCCTTGGTAACTTCTCAGTCTTGAAGAAGGGAAGAGAGCCGAGAATCTATGAGCTGCTGGGAAAAAAGCAACGATGTCCTTGCTATGTTGGTATAATACCTACCAACAGTGAAGTCAGTTGTGCTGGAGTTGTGACCCAGAATGCAGGATATACTATATTGGTGGTTGTCCAAGGAAGCAGAATGAAACTTCAAAGAAAGTGATGCAGCTCTGTGCCAAATTAATAACTGAAGTAATCAAAAATAGAGATGACTTTTACACACAATGCATTTCAATTGCATTTTTTACTTCCTCTGTAGAAAGACTTCTGACTAAGGACTTGTATAAAATTTTTTGAGTTCAGCTGTTGGCAAACAAAGCCAGCTGTGTCTAATTGCTTAAGAAGTCAATAAATTGATTGATCTAATTTTTGTTAATGTAAGATAAGATACAGGAGTACTATTTCTCATAAAGCACTGAGCAGCCAAGGGGAGAGGCCCATTTTTGTTCATTTCATTGCTTATAAAATTGTACTTGTGCAAGTAGCCTTACCTCGGTTCATGAGGGAAGATAGCATGGAAGGAAACAGGAGTGGAGCAGACCAGGTGTTGAAGATGGCAGTCTTGTGTTCTAATCTAAGTAGTTTTGACACAATATATGCTTCAAATTTCGTTGCTTTCTTGGTATGTCAATCGTATAGGCCAGGAAGTCAGTGCAGAATAGCTACTTTAGCTTTCATAACGTTTTGAATACCAGTAGACTAATTTGGTGTCAGTGTGGGCATCTTTATTGGGTTTGTTTTTCATTCTGCTGTTCATGCAATAGAATACTCTTTGCAAAAACTGACATCAATGCACTATTTGAGAAATTAAGGAATTACTTCCTGAAGTAATTCTTCGGGATTTGTCAAAATGCACAACAGCAATGTGTGGTAGCTAAGTGTTGGCTGTTACATAGCAACAACTCAAGGTTTGCTACTGGCAGATCCTACTCTGCCTGCAGTAGGATCACCTGTCCTCCTTGCATTCTCTGGCATGTTCGCTGGGCTTCATTACATGGATGTTATTAGGCTATATACCCTAGTATTTTCTGTTGTCCTTACTGCTTATGCTTGTCTTTACTTGCCTGCTGTTTTTATGAGAGATTCTGGGTAAGTGTTCAGTGCAATTCCTATTTCATAAGTGATGTTTTGCACAGATCTGATGTCTTGTAACTTTTTAGCCTTCCTGGCACTTGGAGTCCTCCACCTTTAAACTGTCCAACTTGTCAGTTACCTGCAACACAAATAATACACTCTAGCTCATCTTATACTTCCTGTAAATACAGCATGGCACATTGAGCTAAACGGGAGAGCAGCATGCAGGCAACAGAGCTATTCCTTGCAGACTGTAAGTCCGTAGTAGGTTAGCATGTAGTGCCAGGTCCTGTAGGTGTCAACACACAGGAGTACAGTCGAGTAGAGCTGTCTTGTTTCTGGCTTCCTTCAAGGCATGGTGGAAAGCACTGTCTGCTTTCTGTTGTCAAGGGTAGAAACGTCACTCTTGAAAGCTCAGAACTGACATGCCACGCAAACATGTCTGTGTTTCACTGAAGTGTTTAGGGAACATAAGTACCCTGTTTATTCAATTTAACAAGATTTCCTTAGCCCTGCATTTTTTCTACTTTTCCTCTTTTGTGGCAGATCAGTAATAAAAAACGTAGTTATTAGAAAGTTTGGGGTTTTTTTTGTGTTTGTTTTTTTTTTTTTTTAACCTGGCTTTTATATGTTTTGAACTCGTTGCTTTGCTAGAATTATGTTTGCCATCTCTTGATTATTTCAGAGGATATGCTCTGGTGTGCTCTTAGGTAGTTTTAATACTTCTGCCTTTCAATAATAAGTCTGTCACACATGGGATTTATTCACTACTTCAGATTCTTAATTTATTTGCATTGGTTATGCAGAATTTAAAGCATCTGTTAATTTTAAGCCAGCAGCAAGGCTAACTAAAGGTGTATATGTATGTTCTGTTAACTGTTCAGGCACAAGATACTGAATCTGTTTACTGAATGAGAAGGATACTGTGGCTTCAAAATACCCTTTAGTCATTTGTCCTAAGGAAGGAAGTTTTCCTTCCTAAAACTACTATGACATACCTTTCATTTGTTGCATTAAGTATCTGACAGACTTGTAATATCTGCAGCTATAGGTTTTGATGTCAGACTAATTGATAAAAGAACGCGCTCTGAGCTGATGGACATCCTGGCTGAGCAATGGCTATATTTACAGTTTACAGAAAGAAATACACAATTACAGTGAAAGAAGATATAAGCTAGGTTGGGGACTAGGAATTAATCCCTGAAAAAACAGAGTTCTGTTCAGTTACTGCAAAAGTTAAGGTAGCTTGGTAGGGGTTTTCTTGAAATAAAGAGAAAAAAACCTTTTAAACCTCAGTTGCAGTGAAGCTGTAAATCTGCTTGTAATGTGCACTTCCTTAAGCATCCTATATACCCTCTATGGCTAAGTTGAACATATTTTGGCAGCTCTTTGCGCTTGTTTGTAATCTGCATGGCCTTGGAACTATAAGCACAGTTTGCTGATCATGATGCCCTGCATAAATATTTTGTATAAGAATAGTTAAACAAAAATTCTTGTAGCAGATGGCTACTATTGTAAGTCAAAGTGCAAAAAGATTGCTGTTACCTTTACCTGAACAACTTTCAAGTTATCAACTTTCCACACTACTAGTTCCTTTCAGGTCTGCTGCCTCTTGGGGAGTGAGAGTCACTTTGCAATAATTGAAACATACTTCCAGTTACTTGTTACTGGTAACCTAAGGATTAAATTACAGCAAAACGGATCATAGCTGTCTTCAGCCTTTCAAACTGATGTGTGTTGCTATATCCTTCAAATTTGTAGTCATTCACATATTGCACACCTTGGCTTGACATTTTTTGTTTTGTTTTGTTTTTTAATTCTTGGTCATGGAGCATGGTATTGGGGAGTTCCTGATATTGCTGGAATCCCTGTAAGAGATATACTATGTGTTCAAATCATTCAAAGCTTATTTGACATCTTTATTAGAGGAATTCTTGTCATATAACATTACTTCTCACAGGATAGAGTCATAGAGTAGGTGAACGTCTCCTTATATGGTTTACCTCTGCATGATCACCTTGATGGGCCTTGGTCAAGTTGTTTAAGAAAGGAAACAGAGTGTATAGTTACCTGAATGCAGCTTCCTTCTTTATTTTGAAAGTATATTGTTCCTCAAGGTGATGGATATACTCAAGGAGAAAACATGTATAAGTAATGAATAGAAAGTTCATAGAATCACAGAATGGTTTGGGTTGTAAAGGACCCTAATACCAGCTAGTTCTAGCCCCGTCTGCCATGGGCAGGGAGGCCTTGCACTACAACATGTCATCCAAGGCTCTGTCCAGCCTGGACTTGAACGCTGCCAGGGATGGAGCATTTACCACTTTTTTGGGCAACCTGTTCCAGTGCCTCACCACCTTCACAGTGAAGAACTTCTTATATCTAACCTGAATCTCACTTGTTTAAATCAGAAACTTTTGCCCTTTGTCCATTTGCTACAGTCCTTGATGAAGAGTCCTTCTCCAGCATCCTTGTAGGCCCCCAGATTATTCCTAGTCTGTCTTTTGTTTGCGACAAAACGTAAATTAATCCACTTGAATTATAAACTTGAATATTTGTCCTGGAATATGTGCTTTAATACAGGAAATGTAATATTTGCCTTACTTCCATAAGTACTTATTGGATTTTGAGTCAATGGCTGAAAAGGCCCTTAGGCTTTTGCAAAATCCTGTCTGTAGCAGAACCGTGAGTTTAGAAGCAATTTTCATAAATAGCCAATGAAACTTACTCTTCCTGCTCCTGTCAAAGTGCAACTTGTTCTCAGTTTGTTTTTTCTTTTCTCTTTACTTTCTCCTTTAAAAATAGTTGTAGTATGTTTGAAGAACTGAAATATATTTCCTTCTCTAGGTGTGGACTTCAAGGTGAAAACTATTTCAGTTGATGGAAACAAAGCTAAACTGGCAATATGGGTAAGTGTCTCCTAAGTTCTTAATGTATTGCTTTGCCTTAGGAATAGTGATGGCTTGTGTAATGTAGTTTGTATAGAATATTTTTCTATTTAATATGAAGGTGATTTGGACGAGTGAGAGGTTGATAATGAACGATTCAGAAGGTGGAATTAACTGTGGAATAACTGTTTAATTGGGCACTTCTGTTGCTTATGAGCTTCTTCTGCAGCACTGATTCCAAGTCTGGTTGTGATAGGAGTAGGGAAAAGGAGAAATGAAATGGTACTAAATCAGACTTTAACACGGTGTATGTGGCCATTCCTAGTTTTCTTTTAAAATGAGTAATTTATTGCTTAACTTCTAAAGTCTTAGCCCTCACTAAGCTGAGACTTCCCTGTATACATCATTCTTGTCTATACTTAACAGGTTTTAAAAGGGTGCACTTCTTAACCTAAATGTCTTAGACAAAATTCAGTAGTGTATTAATAGGTTAAGCATTACTGTTGGATGCTCAGTTTATGCTCAAATTTTACCTCAAAATGATTTTTAGCCTAAAAGGTCATAGCCCTCATACAAGGATTTTTATAGGCTTGAGGTCAGTCTTTCTTGTAGCAGGTGCATCTGAAGGAGGAAGAGGCAGTGTCTGTAATCTTAGCCTTTAGAGTTTTTAACATGTACTCCTGGTAAAAGTAGAACTTCTAAATTCATGGCAAGAGAAGAAAGAAGAGTACTTCCAAGCTTTTTTTTAAAACATTCTCCATTCTGCAAACCAGCCTCCATGCTTGTGTGATTTGAAGCACGTTGAAGACCTAGTTGTGACTTCTTGTAGCAGGCAAGAATAAAATCTTGTTTCTCATAAGCAAGATGTCCAAGATAAGCAAGATGTATTTTCTTGGGAAGTAGTAGTGGAGCATGAAATATACATTGCCATGCTTCTGTTGCTTTGAAGGTGCTTCATATCTTGACTAACAAACAGGACTTATGTCTTGATGTGACAGTAGTAATCATCAGTAAAATAAATGGGTTTGACCAGGAAAATAGCTGCAGCAAGTTGACAGAAAAATATACAGGTAGGAGGAAAACTAGACTTATAGCAGAATGATGAGTGATCGTTGGATGGAAAAATGTTACATAGGCCTAACTTGGGGTTTCTCTTCTTTCATATTGGTGAATATAAATAAATGATTCTGCAGTACACTGGAAAATGGAAGCTTGTTAAGCTGTATGGTGACACAAACCCATTTTGAGATATGTGAGATTGACTGATTGACTTGAAGTCCAGTTCAGTTATTCAGGTTCTTTGGCAGGGAACCTTTTTGAATCCACAGTAATTCCTGTGTTGCTTCTAATGTGGGGTAACTGATGAAGTTATTTAAATCTTCTATGCATAAAGTCTGCAATGAGTGTGCACTGTAACTTAATCTTTAATACGAAAACAGTATTCTAATACTTGATTTTTTTTTCAGACCTGTTAACACTTTGAGGATGTAAATTCAACTTCCCTTAAAAACCAAGAAAAGCCTTTGACTTATTTCTTCTGCTTCTGCTCTGTCATAGCATGTTAAATGTGTTTACCCTGGCACAGAATCAAATATAATTGGACCAAGGTGATTGAAGTGAGAGAACTGGTTTTCTTGCCATGGGTTTTGATGCTTGTTGCAAAATCTTAGTACTGCAACTGTGCTGCTTTCTTGCCAGTGTGCTAGCTGAGAATGAATGCTTCTGCAGAAGTGGCTATCTTATTGCTATATAGTCCAGTTATTTACTACAGCTAACAGTGTTTCCCAGGACAGACAACATAAAATTTCAAAGTTAACTTGTAGTAAAACAGCAAGGGAGGGTATAAACTCAGTTAATCTGGTAGTGGAATATACTTTGGACCTTATTTCGTATGTTCATTAGAAGCAGAATACCTGAGAGAGAAACTGGATTCTGCTCAAGTTCTGAATAATGGATTCTTCTGAATGGCTTTTTAGGACACTGCAGGTCAGGAGCGGTTCCGAACATTAACACCCAGTTACTATAGAGGTGCACAAGGTGTTATCCTAGGTAAGTATAGCTTTGCGTGCTATTTTGAATAAATTTGTGGGTTTTTCATACATTGGGGTTATACAAACCTGTAAAGCTGTCTATAATATCTTAATTGATGCTGCAAATAATTGTATCAGTGTTGACAACTGATATATTAGAAGATTTTGATGCCTGCTCTTTTGTTGATGTAGTCAGTCTCATTGGCCTGAGAACCACTGATATTTGCATGAGATTAAAAGATACTGCTATTTGAAGATACAGTTTGGAGCTGTCCCTATGCTGCTAGGACTTTTGTTTATGATCTTTGGTCTTTGCCTATGCTTATTAAGCCCAGAGTCAGGCAAAAAGAAGAAAAAGACTTCTCAGTATATTCTTACTTTATGAGTGTGTACGCAACTTTTTTTCTTCTCCTTGTTCCTTTTTCCTAATGAAATTAGTATAAACACTGTGGAGTTTGGCTGGGGTTTTTAGCTGTTTGTGTCTCCATACTGATGGAGAATCACTTAAAAAAGACTAGCATAAAAAGCATCAATCTATGTGGGAGAAACCCAGGCCAAAACCTGTAATTGCAACTTCACGGTGAAGTGTCTTTTCTTTCATACATGGAAACCTGTTAAATAGACACTGACCTCTGAAGTTCTACTTCTCCAGTGCTAGAAATGAGGAGATAACCAAAGTAAGGGCAGGGAAGTAAGTCTGGGGGGGGGGGGGTTGTGGTGTTTTGTTGGTTTTTTGTTTGTTTGTTTGTTTTGTTGTTGGGTTTTTGTTTGGTTTTGTTTGTTTGTTTGGTTGGTTTGGTTTTTTTTAAAGTTGTGTCTGACTTGGGAGATTCTTGGTAAGATACTGTGTCCAGTTAAATTGTTTAACTTTGAATAACCTCTTTCATGAGACTTCCTGGTAAGTTTTGGTTTGTATGTGCTGTTTCCCAAGTCTGAGTTGTGGTATCTTCCTGGTATAGGAAAATACTGTCAAGGCATGTTTTGTTAAGTCACCTAGTTACTGGCACTGATTCTGCCACTTATTGTTGAAAGCTGTAAAAGTAAGCAAGCACTGGCTGGGAGCTAGAAAGTTGTGCTCTTTCTATTTGCTTTCTTGTTTTATTTAATAATCTTCTCCTGACTGTGTAACGACTTCCTAAAAATAAGGTTGTTTGTGCAAAGCTATAGATTTAACTGAAACCAACTGTTTATGCCTCTCTGCACACAGGATGTGAGAATGAAGAATAAAATACTTCCATAGCTTGAAATAGTAGCTCTTGGGTAGTTGCTGAGTAGCTGATTTTAGGTTTAACAAAGTCTGCTTTCTTTTGTCAGCCCTTTCTGCTCCTAGTAGATTATTACTTATATCCCATACACATGCTAAATAGTTTGAAACACTAAAATGCTGAAAAATCAGTAGTTCACCAAATCCTTATAAATATCTGTGATCAGTTTACAGTTTTAGCCAAATCAGTAGCCATAGAAGTGGTGTTAAACAGGTCTTGATTATCACTAACTCAGGTGCAGAGTTATCTTCTTTGTAGTGATGTAAGTAAGTATTCCACTTCTGGAGTCTGCAAGTCTGTAGGGTTCGTTGGAGAATCATAGTGTCTGGCCTGTAAGCTAGGATGTTTCAAGATAAATTGATCCACAAACAGTAGATGACTGAATTTTAGAGTCACTCTGCATTAGTATCATTGGTAATCTGAGCTGGTGGATGTTCAACTTTTTTTCCAATTCTTGCTTTAATACGTGAATTAGAATCCTGGGTACTCCTTCAGTTTTCTAATTCAAAAAGTCATATTTTTTGTTACTTTTGCAATATAAGCTGTATTTCTTGGAAAAACAGTATGGGAATAATATTGCTAATATTTTTCAGTTTATGATGTCACAAGAAGAGATACTTTTGTCAAGCTGGATAACTGGTTAAATGAACTGGAAACGTACTGCACAAGGAATGACATAGTGAAAATGCTAGTTGGAAACAAGATTGATAAGGTAAACCAAATTCAACTGCAATAAGTATTCTGTTGGTGTATTTTGTTAATAATGCATATCAATGCTATGTCTTACAGGAAAACCGTGAAGTTGACAGGAATGAAGGTCTCAAATTTGCAAGAAAACATTCCATGTTGTTCATAGGTATGTTATAGATACCTGCAGGGATCTTACTTGATTTTTGTTACATAATGAGAAGTACCACTCTGTGGGACTGATAGTCTTTATACATACAATCAAACTAATGACATTTCTCAGCTGCAGTTGATACAAAGATAACAGGCATTCCCCCATTTGTTTTTTATAATTGTCTCCAAATATGTCCAGATACCTATTCTAACTGGAGATGATTATGCTGAAATTCATAAGGACTAAGGGCAGAAACAGACTACTGTGGTCTGACAAAACCTGGTTTAGGTTTGGAGTTTTGTCTGATTTCTATTTCCAGCCAACTTGCTAAATTAATCGTAAGCTAAATGAAAAAGGGAAAACTGTTACTAGTGGCCAGCTTTCGGTATAGCAAAAGAGCTGGTACTTGGCAGAAATTTGTATTAGAACTGGAGTGTAAAAATAGTTGGGAATATAATTAACTTATAAATGATGGATGGGATTGAATAATGACATAATCATGACTGGAGCAAATATGTTGGTCTCATCTTGCTGCAAAATGAGATGGGTTTTGTAGGCAAAGCCTCGTAATGATAAATTAAAATATGTGGCGAAGTGATTCTTGTGCATAAGTTTATTACATGCTTCATTTAAGGATCAGCAGGGCTTGCTTTATAGGATGAGTCTGGTAGCAAAGCAGTACATTGATATGTCCTGTAGTGAGAGTTACGTTCCTCATCTCTAACTAAGGACTGTATTTGTTTAGTATCTTGCTGAGTTTCTTCTTCGCTGCATATGTCATATGTGGAAATAGAAGTTCAAAGTTAAGACACAAGCTGTTAAGTGCATGGAAGATGAAAAGAAACATGAAAGTTAAACTATAAGTATATATATATATGTATCTGTGTGCTACGTATGCTAAGTATCTGCATGGCTCTGTAGGGACAACAAGGCAAGCCCTAATGGAACTGAACAGTTTCAGGTGATATCTGTTGTCCTCATAATATACTCTTTAAGCAAATTTTTTGGTCTTGGCCAAAGTGAAATTACACAGAATTCTGCAAACTGCGGAAAAAATGAGAGCCCTTATTGCTTTTTGTCAGGTGAGTTGTACCATGGAGGCTGACCCAGAATCTTACAGTATGGATTCTTGCTGCTTATGGTATGGTGGTACAGCAGTTCTGACTAATACACAGAACTGAATACACAGCAACCAGGTTTATCTGACATTGTAAGTTAGTAGAACCTTTCTTTCTTTTTGCTAAAGTGTTTTCCACAGAAAATAAAGCTCAGCTATAGCTGTCGCCATATATTACAGTGACATTCAAGAGTCTGAGGTGTGCTGCCTTATTTGGTGACAGAAATCTTCATACCTGTTAATTTTGTCACTGCTATTTTGTTATAGAATATATTGTAGAAGTCCTAAATCTAGGTTGTTGGTTGAGACTTAACGGGAAGAGAAACACTAAATGAGTTACTACAAGTTATGCTAACACTTGACTTCTTGCATCCCTTCTCTAGAGGCAAGTGCAAAAACATGTGATGGTGTACAGTGTGCCTTTGAAGAGCTTGTTGAAAAAATCATTCAGACTCCTGGACTGTGGGAGAGTGAGAGCCAAAACAGAGGTGTAAAATTAACAAGCAAGGAAGAAGGATATGGAGGAGGAGGAGCATGTGGTGGATATTGTTCTATGTTATAAACTTTGGGAAGCTTATTCTTTGCGTATTTAAACAGATAGTGACATCTTTCTGTACATAAATTCATTAAATGCTGTTTTTAGGGACCTTGCAGTTTGCACATACTTGTTTTGTATCATGGCAGTGAACACTTCTAGGAACAATGTTCTGCAGCTTTCCCAGTTTGAAAATGTTATGGTAAGCATGCCCAATTTGCAATCTTCAGGTTTTTATAAGTAGCATAAATAATGTGCAAGAACAAATGCACTACAAATTTTATGACTGTATACATTCATTGTGTAACTATTCTAAACAAATCTAACAAGCATTACTGCATTGTCTGCGCTTCGTCTTATTTTTAAATGCTCTTGAAATTATAGAACTATATAGTGTGCACAGATCTTGAAAAGTGTGAGCTATAAATGTTACATTTCATCTCTTCTATTAAATGCCTTTTTTTTTTTTTAATGGTACTGAAACCAGCAAGAATATACAGTACTTAGACAAATCTGATAATTTTCTGTCTTTCAGCAGAGCTGTCTAAAATACAAATTGGCACAGGCTGTAGTTGGTATCAGCACCTTCTTGAAGAGATGCTTTGGAAGCTTCCTTTGCAAGCTGACAGACACACTTTTTTCTTTTTAATTATTACTTCAGTTGATGGCTTAACTGGAGTTTTAATCCTGTGATATTTATATACTAAATTTGTGGTACTCTTGCACTCTAGGTTTTTATGATGCAGTCTGCTCTAGACTTGCTATAGAAAGTCTTCATTATTGGCAAGGGGTCTGAGTGACACCTTTGTTCTTTCATTGTGAATCAGTTTGCCACACTTCAGTACAGATGCCTAATTTTCCTAAATGTTTGTAATATAACTTTATCTCAAACTGTAGCTCACTGTGGCTGTGAAGATCTCTATCACGTCTGCTTTGTGCAGCTACTTGTTCAGAAATAAAACTTCCTGTCACAGACATTATAAATGGGAAGCTATAGGACTTCTTGATTTCTGTATGGGAAAACACTATTGCGATGAGTATTCACTTGAATTTACTTTATCAGAGCCAATGGTTTGTTTCAGAAGACTTGTATAGACTAATAAATTTTTTCCACAGTATTCAACTTTTCTAACCTCGTCCTGTTGTAGAGTTGTATATTTTCTAGCACATGCAATTTAAACAGGGCCACTTCTTAAGGGCAAATTATTTGATTTCTGAAGGACATGACAAGGATGCTGTGGTGTTGTGTGTGGCTGTGTTTTGGGTGGGGGTTTTGTTTGTTTCTTTGTTTCTTTCTTTAACAATTCCTATAGTGTAATTAGTAACTGAACTATTGGGCAGTTTCTTGTAAATACAGTGAGTGACACAACCTTTTATTACTGCAAGGTTTTGTGTAAATGTCAGCACACATGATCTGTATTTTGCAGCTGGTCTTGGCTGCTTCTGTTAAAGTAGCCTTTATTCTTCACATGTGTCGTGGTTTACGCTCAGTCAGCCATGCAGCTGCTCTCTCCCTCCCTCCCCTTCTTCCCCCCTGCTCCCGGAGGGATGGGGAGGAGAATCTAAAGAATGTAACTCCCACGGATTGAGATAAGAGCAGTCCGGTAACTAAGGTATAACACAAACCACTACTACCACCACCAATAATAATAATAAGGGAAATAACCGGGGAAGAGAATACAACCACTCACCACCCGCTGACCGATACCCAGCCTGACCGAGCAGTGACCTAACCCTTCCTGGTAACTGCCCCCAGTTTCTATAGTGGGCATGATGTGCTGTGGTACGGAATACCTCTTTGGTTAGTTTGGGTCAGGTGTCCTGTCTCTGCTTCCTTCCGGCTTCCCCTCCTCCCTGGCAGAGCA
>JANHGB010038009.1:0-25255 GCA_026283785.1 Coracopsis vasa
AGAAGCATCAGCAGCTTCTATTGCAGGCATGGAAGGACTATGTAAGGTTCACAGAGGTGGAGCCTGTGGGCTTGGTTGCAGCCTGGCTTATAGGTGTGGTCATTAGATGTTAATGGCTCTATCTTCATGGCGTTCTTTTTTCAGCTCCCCTACTGAAAGCAGTTGTCCCCTCGTAACTCAAGGCTGAGCTGCTCAGGACACCCTTTCTTAAACCTTTTCAGTCAGGTTAGCTTTAACAGTTTAACATATTTTTTCAAGGAGTCAGAGAGCTGCGGCATGAGCAGTACAGCTGACACATCAGACAGCAGCGTTATACAGAAGCTGATGATGTGTGCCTGGTCTAGGTGGTCACTGTCACAGTCAGTAGCACTGCAGCTGCAAACAATAAAGTAGAGCTAAGTCCTCTTAAAATCAGTCTTTGCTCTCCAGTTTGGCATACAAATGCAGCCCTCTTACCCTTGTTTCACTTGTTGGGGATTTGTGATTTCCTGGGGGTGAGTACCCAAATCATGCTTATGATGTCCTTTCCTCTCTGGGACATTAGAAGAAGATACAGCACAAGACTGTATCTTCTGGAGTAGCAGCTGTTGCTGAGTAGGATGTATTAGCACAGAGCAAGTCTAGATTTGTCATGCTGTCATATTCTCTAGGCTGTTTTTGGAGAGAAAGGTTGGGCTAGATGATCTTTGAGGTCCCTTCCAACCTGGTATTCTATGATCAAAATACTGGCATTTTCTTAATCTTAATCAATGCACAGACTACAGAATGGGAATAGTTTGTGTATATTGCCAACTAAGAATATAGTGCAATTATCTGTGAAAAGATTATCCATGATTTTAAAAATGTCAGAAAACAGCACACTACAGTAAATGAGCGGCTGTGTATCAGCCAGTCAGTAACAAAGTAAATGATCTATAGCAGTTTATTATAGTGGATTGGTTTACCTTCTTGCTAGCTTTTTAAAAATTTCATTTGAATTACTTCAGTGCCATCTCTTAGGATTGCCATTGACACAACAGTAGCAGAGCTAGAAAATACATTTAAAGCAAGTTTTTCTCTGTTAAAAGAGCCGAACTTTTCACATTTAAAGTGTGAAAGTCAGAGTTGTGTCCACTGAGCATATACAAAACTCTGCTACTTTATTGACATCTTTCTCTCCTGTGCTTACAGACGCACGCTTGCATCCAGGCAGTGCAGTGCTTCATCTGCCTTTACCTGCCTGCAACAGACATGACGTGTTTGCTTTCCTAAGCGCACTACCCTGTTACTTCTCTAAACATGCTTGTGTACATAGGTGTGCACGTGTGTGCACACACCCACCACTGCAGTGTTGACGCAGCTTTTCTGTTTGCAGTCATTTATAAATGCTGGGATTACCTGGGCGATTGTTTTCTCCGAATGCCATAATGTAATCTCAAACCTAATACTCCAACAACCGTGCCCTAATTAAAACTGCAATTATATTTTTGCTCAAACAAAACGGCTTAATAAACATTATCACAAACTGTTTACCCTTCCCAAAAACAATTTATGCTCACTAATACAATTTCCCATTAAAACTGCTGCCAGGTAAATTAAAAACTCTTGAAATAGTAAGTAAGTGGGAAATTAATTCAACAGTTTAATCTAGAGCTAATAACAGTTGCAAGCTCAGAAAAAGATTGCTACAGCGGGGAGTTAATTAACAGCTTATTCCCCATTTGATAAAAGTAATCCACTCTAATTCCAGTGTAATTTACCTCAATGTAATATAAAACCACAAGCTGCTTCTGGTGCTAGTAATTATTAGCCTTGTCCTGTGGCCACATTGACAATAAAAGTCAGCAGTATCTTAATAATAAGAGGCAGTCTGCTAAATGCCCACAATTAAAGATGTAACATGAAATCCTGAACCTGCAACAATCACGTATATTGTTAAACAGAGGTACAATTCCAACAGAAAGAAGCATGCCTAATTGCTGTTCTAGTCCTAACAACCAGGTGTCCTTTCATAAACCCAGGTTGTTTGCTGCAGCAAGTTCAAATAAATGCACTAAGGAGACTCTAGGATACCAGTTAAAAACAGCTCTGCTGGTGTTTCAACTCCGAGCCAGCCAGAGTGGATGCATTTTTATTATTTTCTCTGTTACGCAAATGGAATACAAAGTTTGGAACACTTGACCTGAAATACCATACTGGGATCAAAAATTTAGTGTGGCTCTTTTGAACTCAGCTATATTAAAGTCTATTTTCCTTTCTCTTTGTGGGGTTACAACCAAGGATCAGATTTTATACATTCATACATATATATATGCATGCAAACACACAAGCATACATACAGACATTCATCTAAACAAATATATGAGAAATATGGGGTTTTGTAAATATTCTTTTTTGATCCCAGGGTAATATTTTGATTTGCTCTTGAGCAAGCATGACAGACTGTCACTGGGGAACTCAAACTCTAAATACGGGCAGGTTTTTTAGTTTGATTTTTGAATAGCAGGTAGACTCCCTGGTTGGCTTGCATGATGTGTTCTCAGCATTTTGCCATTGTCACTGACTTAAAGATGTCATAGTAAGGGTAAGGATAAGTTAGTAGACTGTAATCACGATTTAACTTAAGTGCATGAAATGAAATGATCTCTTTTGTCATATAAATACTGATACTTGAAATAAAAAATGTATGGCATTATTTTACCCCATTGGTTATTAATAAGGAGTGAGTGGCTTTGATTTCTCCTGTCACCTAAACCATTTGTTTACAATATTGATGTACTTGAGTAGCTTCCATGTGGGGCTCTGATGGATTTCTCAGAAATAAGATGCCTGCTGGGTCATGCTCCGCTGGGTAGCAATTGCTAACAAACACATCTGATGTTATAATTTTGAGGGTTTTCTGATTACTCTAAACAGAGAAAGAATTAACTTTGAAGGCTAACTTTGAAAACACAAAGCACAGGTTCTGGGTTTGTGTGCTTTCGTCATTATCAGCATGTCAGAGCTGGTGACAAAGATGAAAACAGTGGCTGTAGTGATTGTTCAGTTGCAGATTCTTTCAACATATTCTTCAAGAAATTTGAATTTTCTGGGGTTAGTGCAGAGACAGAAAGAGGTTTAGAACTGAATTAATGCTATTAGCATGCCTGAGATCTGGTAGGATACTCTTCATACCATCATTTTTCTGCTGGTTAGCAAAGCCATTGCATTGTTTTCTACATAAATATGGTTCTTATTTAAAATATTAAGCTTTTGCCTACTTTCAGTACTGATTTTCAGTTTGACAGAGTAATCAGTTCTTCAGTTATTGGACAAGGAATGTTTTCCTGAGGAGAGCTGGGAAGTAAAACTGGAGGTTTTGGTTTGGATTTTTTTTTGACTGCCAGGGTGTTCAACACTGGAGCACCCACTGCAGTGACATCTCCATCCTTGCAGATACTTGAAACCCATCTGAACATGGTCCTGGGCAATCTGCTCAGTTTGACCCCTTTCTGAAGTGGAGGTTTGGACTTAACATGATCTTCAGAGGTCCTTTCCAGCCTGAGCCACTTAATCTGCTAGAGTTTGTCCTTAATCTAATGACAATTTATTGTTTAAAGTTTCTCCTTCAGGCTTTTAGCATGAAATTAGACAAGGTAAGAGCTGTTAACTGAAAGAAACATAGGAGAGAGCAGGAGACTGAACATATGAAATGATAGTGATTTATTTCAGATAGCAATGGTAAGAACTCTTAGGAGAAACTGCTAGTGTCTGACTATAACAACACTTAAACTAATGCTACCCCCTCCTACTTCATTTATTTGTGTACCATTATTTACGTGCCAGCAATCAGGTCTGCCAAGATTAAACTTAATTTACAATTCTGAGTTTGGAAGGATTTTTTTTATTTTTGATGTTAAACAAAACTTCAGTAAAATAAATCATCTTAACTGTAAAGGATTTTATAGAAATCATCCATAATCTGTATTTTGTCTATACATAAAATATCTAGTATGAGTGAAGTGATGCTTAAAATTCTGTAGGTCAAGGATGAAGCCCACTCATTATGGATGCTCAAACTAGATAGACCTAAAAATGAATTAGCACACCTCATCAGCTGCTCATCCTTGCTGATGCACCTCTCTGTTTTCGTTGCAGTCACTGTGCCTGCACTACCAGAGCCACAGCAGAGCCAGGGCAGACTTAGTGCAGCTCTAACACAGCAGCTTGAGCTGAATTAAAAGGCAGGTTAGGGAACTGCTCTGCAGTGCAGCTTGTCCTCAAGTGTTGTAATAGCCAGATGAAGGTTTAGATATAAGTATGATTTCACAATTGATTCATGTGTATTTTTTGTTTAATTGCATTTTACAATTTGAGGGAAGAAACATTCAAGAAATATTTGGAAAAAATAGTTTGGTGTTCTTATTGCTTATTCTTCAAATATATCTGCAAGGTTATTGTTATGAAAGGTTATGTATAAATTAACACAATATTCTTCAGGAGTGTGGTACTCTCACAGATTTAAGAACTATTTAGTATTTAGCATTTCAACTAGTCTGTGTAGGGTATAATTGTGGAGGACTGAGACTTGCAGGAGAGACTCAGGGTACTGCCTTGTGTCTCACGATGAGTTGAATGAGGAGGCTCCTCCCAAGCTGTGGGCGCCATCTGTTATGTGGAGATGGCCAGAAGAGCTCTGTGTCCACTTTAGAAATGCTGCAGTGTGGAAACCCCCCAACCAGCAGGGTTACAGGTTTTAAGCAACCCTCCTTGCCTGTTAAAAGTACACATTTCTAAAGAACAGATCCATTGAGAGAGGGCATATGCAACTAAAGCCAAGACCATTGGAATAAATCTTCTTAATTTTCAATTTCACCCAAATATTTAAAAAACAAATTAACATAATTACTGAGTACAAACTGTCTGTTTACATCCACAGTGCATGAAAACAAAGTTATGCTGTATTCCAAGGAGTTCACCTTTTGCAGTGATTCTGACTTCCACAAGGAATTTCACACTCAGTGGGGTGAATTTGCAGTGCATGTGGCAGCCTGAGGACTGCACACATGAGTAAATAGACATGTGTTCGAGGACTATACTGGTAATCTGTGTAGGCCTCTTCTGTAATCTCGGCTGTGAAATTTCACCAAACTATTTCTGTGTTAAGCTTGCAATTCTGACCAAACTTGATCAGTATCTGAGCAGCACATCTGGTCACAGCTCAAAGACTCAAGTGATGGAGTATTCATCCTATGCCCAGGTAAATTGTCGCAGTATTTATTTATTTGTGCTGTTAGAAGCTGACCTTTCTTTCCATCTTATATTAAACTTTCTGCCTATTGCTGCAAATTCATTGAACTTTATTTCCATGGCCAAGTGCTTGCTGTTTTTCATTCACCTGTTGCCTTTTTCCCTCACTTGATGCTTAATTCAGTGAAGTTGTAGCAGATGTACCTAGTGACTGGAAAGGTGTGGGTCCTGACATAGGAAGAGGTACTAAATGAGTAATGTTGGTAACAAAAGGTGATGTGAAGTGCAGCTACAAGCAGTGGGGCAGGTGTTGGGATTGGCCATGGGAAGGAGGATTTCAAAGCTGTATGTTCAGGGAAGAGCTGGGTGGTGCAGTTCATGATTTATATACAATTTAAACTCATATTTACAGTCATATAACTTGTTAGCACATTTTTAGCAAGTAATTTATTTTCTTCTACCCAGTTTGTGTGGCCTTTCAGACAACTTCCATTATGCTAATGTAATTAATACACATTCTAAAAAGAAGGATTAGGGCAGTTTATTTCAGGAGTGTCTCCTTTGCTTTTTTAGGTTTTTTTCTCTCATGCTGCCACTCAACATTTCACAACTCATGCTAAAAGAACCTGCTTTTCTGCAATTCTTTCTGGCATGGAAAGGCTTTCCTGTATTTCTCTGCCTCATTGACTCTCCATCTCATTTAAACGTCTTTGCTGAAAATACATCTTTTTCCCCTTGCATGACCCTCATAATTTTTATCTCTCTCTGCTGTTATTTTAGTACGTAATTTTACTTTTAAACTAGCTGATGGCCCTTCATTTGAGAAAGGGCAATCAATAAATTATGTGCTGATTGTGGATATTCTTCATCATATTTTTGTATTTCATTGTCCAGACTGTAACAGTTGATATATATTTTTGTTGTACTTTTTCACCTTCTTTAGGATATCATTATTCTTGGCTTTTAATAATTGAAAGAAAATTCAATCTTTCTCCATCATGAAAAAGGGAGAATGAAGGAATGAATCTCTACCTGCTAAATATCATTTATATCAGTTAATGGCCTTGCTGAGGAAACAGAAGCTTGACCAAACTTGACATGGGTTGAGCATTGAAAGTTAATGTTGTCCTGAATAATTTTTAGTTCATGCCACTAAATCATCAGCCAGCAGCTCCTAGAGGTAGTAAACTTCTGTGAAAAAAATGACCAAGAATCTCTGAAGTATTTCTTTTATGAAAACAGAAACTTTTTGAGGGGGAACTTTTGTGGCAGCTTTAACACTCTTTCTCCTTTCTTTTAAAAGAATTGTTTAAGAACCACCTTGGTCCTTTCCACAAGGTGTGAAGGGGAGTTCTGCGTCCTTCAGAATAACTTCAGGATAACCAGGAATTGAGTGTGCAGACTGGGCCGACAAGTTTTGGCTTCATGACTGTGCTTTTCCATTGGGACAGGTTTGCATGAAGAGAAGCAGATGTCCGTGGGAAGCCTCCTGACCCAGAGGGTGTAGAATACGTAGCTACAAGGGCAGCTTAAACAGGAAAGGGGTGGGAGATGATGGTGTAGCACAGTGTCACGCTGCTGCCCAGGTTTTGAGATCCTTTGTGTATCTGCAGAGGCAGCCATCATGGGTGTACTCACTCCATGTTGGACAGCCTTGCTTCTTGCCCAGATTGGTTTTTGTCTCTGACAGAATCTGTTTTTCAGTGATAAAAACTTAATCCAAATGTTCTTAAACAGGGTTTGATATAATTTTGTGTGGCTTCATGGTTGTTTTGGGTTTTTAATGTAAAGAGTGTACCAGTAACTGTGATTACAATTTATAATTCATTGTAAGTTTTCAGGAGTGAAGTTCACAGAAGCAAAATTCCACCTACAGTAAATATGTTCAGTTTTGACAACACAAAGGTGTGGGTATGGGCGCAGGTAATTAAGCGTAAATAATACCGTCCTCTACTCTCAGATGTAAACAGATATTTCTTGTAGATTAGTCTGTGGTCTCACTACATGCTAATTAAGAGGGAAAATAGGACTACAGGACTGAGCAACTTTTGGTCAGTTTTTCTGCCCATGAAACTCCATATTTAGCATTTATGTCAGCAGCTCTGTTTCTTCTAAAAATATGATTGGAACATGTGTGATGAGAAAAGTTAGTCATAATGCTGGGCTATGTATTTTTTATTTAATATTAAATATCTGGTTATAGTAGCATCACCTATGTATGAGTTACTTTCTCAGCTCTCAAGAATGGTTGGTGCTGGTTTGTCTTTATGCTGTCACTTGATAACTAAATTGTAATATGTAAAAAAATGGGAACATATTCTTAGGTCATCGCAATGCATGAATCCAATCTCGTAAAGATTTTCATTATAGTTTGAGGGATGAGATGTGCATCTTATTCATTTGCTCCTAGAGATTCTAGCTGCTGACCCATTCATCAAATGCACAAGTTCAGGCCAACAGGAATGATCTCTCCAAGAAAGATAAAAGAGCAGAAATTTCAAATGGAAGACATTGTTCTTTGTACCAGCTCACCTCATCTGCCGTCACTTGTAATTGGAGTTATCTAGCTTGTCATCTGCCACTGTATCTGAGCACTGTATGCTATGAGAGCAGCTGGGAGAAAAGGAGTAAATAGGAGCCACAGAGTTTATAAAATAAGGAGAATTCAATTTCCCAAGTGTTTCATGCGTAGTTAAGGGAGTGCTGGGATATTATTTAGAAGCTTTTCAATTATTTCAATCTGGCAATATCTGAAAAAAAGTTCAAGCAGTAACACATTATTGGCAAGGGAATGTCATCAGTCAGCCAAAAACAAACACAAAGGGAGACTACGTTGCAATCTGAAAATGCTGATTGCTCTTTCTGTGAAGCCAACAGCAAAAATATGATTATTTTATTTCTTACTTTTGGTAAACAGCTTAATTAATTAATATCTCATTGGCTAATGCTCTGCCTGCAGCATTACAAATGAATGTTTCCATGTTTGACTGTTGGAGCTCCCAAAACTTTGAAGCTGACACTTCAATTTTGTAAATATAAACCACCAAGAACTTAGTATGGTACATTTTCAAACTCCTTAGCAAATTAAAACGGCAGCTCTTACAGCCATAAACATTAATTACTAACTTTTAAATACACTCACCAGTAAATTATATCATGAACTATGTAAGTGTATCTGGGGTACTTCTAATAGTGCCAGATGATCTGGTAACAAATAATGAGCACCAGTCTGTTCGGGCCAGAAATCTTTGCTACGAAAGACTGCTGCTTAAAACTCAGTTTCCTGGTCAAACAACAGTTAACATATTGCACTTTGCTGAACAGCATGAAAAACTCTGTCTTTGAGTTCGCCCCTCCGGTAGAATTCCAAAAAAAATTTGGTAAGGAATATCTCGGGAGCAAGCAATGTTGTGCTGCAGGTAACATTTGCAGATGTGCAGCATTCCTGAGCTCTGGTTCATTATGGTTATTTTTTTAGTTACTGTTTTCAAAATCTGTGACGACTTTCACTGTGAGTTTGTTTGTTTCTTTTTTACCAGTATTAACAGGAGAAACCCTGATCAAATGGCTTTCACTTCTAGGAGAGTGGGGGTAAGCAAGGAAAAGAAAACGAGTTGCTCTAACTGCAACAGTGCTGCTCTCAGAACTTAGTTCTAACTATCCTGAAGTCTCTTCAACTTGGTAATAATACTGTTTGCGAACTCCTGAAAGTGGATAGCCAAAATATTTATTTTAATGTGTACTTTTATTAAACTAGACAGCATTATTACTGCCACAGATTATAGATCAGTAATGTGTCTTTAATATTGTTACTAGATGTTAATGTCTTAGGATAGTGCTCTGAAGATGAAATACTTCTCATTTGCTTTTCTACATAATGAATACTAATGTGTCAGGGGACAGTAGACATTTTTGCCTTCTGTTCTGTTTGGCCAGATAGGAAAGACAAGAACGGAAGATAACAATTAGTCATCTGTGAGGGAATGCAACTGGAAGTTGTGAGTAAAGCCAATTGAAATCCAGTTGTACAGATCTGTCTCTCTTTTTTCTGTTTTGACTAAATAGAATAAGAACTGGCAGTAGGTTGTCCAGTTTCCAAGATTTCTGGTGGGAATTATTCATAATAGTTTTATTATTTTTACAGTGTTTTACAATACCATTTCATATCATTATTGGTGGTGTTATGCTCATCATATCATGAGCTCTTTCCGGAAGGGAAAAATAACTGATTTCCTGGAGAGAGTTTGTTTTCTGCACTCAGAACCAGAGACTAAATATTGTTGCTGAAGAACAAAACCATTTGATCTTCTGGACAAAATTATGTAATGGTCTTTTCAGTAAATCTGGGTACCTATCACAGGAGTAACAGACAGAACAAAATTAGTTTTATTAGTATGTATGTAGGATTGTGTCTGTTCATCCATGGTTAAAATTGTTCAGGATAGTTCTCTTCCAAGTTATGAGCCAGCATTTAGTTATGAGAACTTGTTCACTCTGAGAATCCACAATGAGTACGTTAAATATAGTTTATAGTAAACAACAGGGCCCTATGTTAAAGTTGTTACAGATTGTATTTTTATAGTCTTACAATGTTTTGCTGTGGCATCAAAAGTTACATACAGATTTGACACAGATGCCATCTCCTTCTCACTTTGCCCAGCCTAAAGGTCTTCACAGATGTTGAATGAAAAAGCACTCTTCCTCACTGATGGACATTTGTATGACTCATGTCTAAGTCCAGAGGTTTGGGAGCTCTAAGGCTTCAGTCAGATTTGCTCTCTGGAGAATCGGCAGAAAGTTTGCCTGTGCTTTCATCACACACACGTTTTGTTACACAGCGATTAAGAGTGTAGTTTATAGAGGTGTTACTACTAAGCACTGAAGAACAGCAGTGAAATTCATTGGATGCAGTTGCATTTCATCACTGCAGTTTGAAGGGCTCCTGAATCTGGAATATCCTGAAAAATCAAATTGAATCTATGTCTAGATGTGCATACAGTGTAAGAGTGTATCTTTTCAGTGTTGTGGATTTCTTCCCTCAATAATAAGCAATAAACAGCAGCATGCGTTCTACTAGGCTTTGCGTTATTTAGAAGAAAACAGATTGGTGGGATATTTTAACCATGGAGCTAGTAAACGTATTTTATTTTGATTAAGAATTTTTGTCTTTAATGTTACCCAATGAATATTATTCTTTCCAAGGACTAGCATTTTATCTCACGTATAACTGAGACAGCAGCACAGTGCTGCTGTGTCTGCCCTTGGCTGTTACCGCAGGGTCTCTGCACCGGCAGCCAGACTCACTGGGGGGAGAGCGCCGAGGATGCCTGTGCTGCCTGTGAGGCTCAGGGTTAGTTCTGTGAGACCTTTCTGTGCTGCTGCTTTCCTCTGGAAAATTTCTGCAGTTAAAAAGAAAACAAAAGGAAACCTCATAGTGATAATTTTTAGGCTCTGGCTGTTATTTTTTAAAAGGTGCAGTTATTGATGTCTCCATACCAGATGGTGTGATCCCATGATGCCTCTTATAAAATGTGATATATAAGCATGTATCTCAGTAGTTCAGTGTTCATAATATAAATCAGTCTTATGATATGTTCCAACAGATAAGGCTGGTCCTTTGATATTCCTACTAAGGACCAAATTAATCAAGCGCTATTTTGCTTAATTTTTGCTTTATATTCTTTTGTATATTATTTGGTAGAAGTTAATTTTCATCCATAAATACACCCTTGTTTTTTAATGGATTCCTTTTCTTGCATAGAACCAGACACATAAGATCATGAACAGTTTATTTTGTTACTTAGAAAGCAGGGTATTTTGAAACTGCAGCCTGCCAGCAGAGCAGTTGGAGGACTCAAGAGATAGCTTTGTTTACCATGTATCTGAATTATTTGTATAGTATTCTACTAAATGGTTTAATTCTATTTTTTTTTTCTGTCATGCAGCAGATTTCTATATATTCCGTATAAAGGATTCGTTTCTGATTTGAGTTTCTTTCTTCGGAAATTCCAGTAGTAACAAATTCCCTAGTTTAATCTGCAGATAAACTTATACCATCTCTGAGAAATGTGTAAAACACAAGGTGTAGATTTGTGCTTCCAGGCAGTGAAAAAGATGAGACCAAGACTACTGTGGTGAGGAGTAAATCTGCCCTATAATTAATATTGTAAGCTTCTGTGTCTTTCAAGAAAAACAAGGGTGCAGCATAGCAAGCCTCTGGCTCTTCTAATAAAGGAAGTTATTTATTGAAGTTCTGTAGGCTTAATGCCTTAAGGGTAGAGAAGTGAAAATAATCCTAGCCTCATGAAGAATAGAAAGTTTTCAATGCCTGAAGGAATATAACTAAGAGAAACAGGGGATGGACTCCATGTTGGGTGCTGTTTGTTGATTAACAAACTGCTGAGAATGACAGCACATATATTTGCTTTTATGTATGTGTATATGTGTATATAATGCTTTAATTATATATGCATATGTATGTATAAAACCCCTCCATGTGCAAGTGTGTATGTATTTACACAGGTACCTATGTAATTACTATCAACTTTGAGATTATCTTAAAACTCACATCAACTGACAGTAGGTCCAATAAATCCCTGTGTTTGTGCCTCTCTCCCTACCCTGCCTTTCTTTGAGATACAGGTGTTTAGCTGATATCCTCATGCAGCAGGCAAGGAGTTTCAGCACTGACTGTCCCACATTTTTTTTGCTTCTCCTTGTCAGGTTCTTTTGCATCCTACTTCTCTGTTGCCTACAAAGACAAGAGGTGGGTATGCAGCCTCACTCTGTCTGAAATGCACATCTGTACACTTCAGTGATACCCTGCTTGCTTCCATGGCTTCCATCTGTAGTGTATTTTCGATGTGTTCTGTCCTTGCATACAAGATATTTTAATACTTCTCTGAATAGCATTTCTGTGTTGGTTTAAAAATTAGCTGTCTTTTTGATTTCTTTTTATACTTTCAATTTCTAATTCTGTTTTAGGGCAGGGATTTTTAGGCATCAGATTTGCAGTAATGTAGATCAATACTGGCTTGCGTTTGAAGTTGGGCAGAACGTGACTGATACGGTTCCGGTTTGGCTGAAGGTGTCTTTTGGTGGCAGTAAACAAAAGTAACTGTGAGGTGCCAAGAAACAAAAAAAGTTCATTTGTGATGTATGGCAGGGTTTTGCAGGTTTAGTACATAAAGGTAGGTGCATATTTGTAACATTTGAGAATGACATAGCTAAAATATTGCTGGGTGCAGGTGTTCTGTACCTGAGAGAGTCAGATCTACACTGACTTGGTTTTCTGATCTGCAGAGATCTCCGGTGTCCAGGTGGGTTCAGCAAATCATGTATATTGCCTCAGCAGCAGAAATACAGTACATAAAGTAATAAATAATAAAAAAAAGAGTAATAAACCATGTCCTTTTTTTAAGGGAAAGGCCTGTGATATTTTTCCCTTTTGAAGAAATAAACATTATGAAGAAGGAATGAATGCATTACTGCTTTGTGTGGTTAAATTTGTGGCTAGATGTTGGAGGACAAATGGCTGAGGCTTCTTGTGCCTTTTTGTTTCATTTGAAATGGCCCTTGAGAAAGGTACTGTGATATGTGGAGAAGTTTATGGGAAATCACTTCTTCCTTCCCTAGGTTCCTTTCGGGGTTTGTGGTCAGATGTGCGTCCACCATTGATAATAAACATCTGACCGTATAATTTTGGAATTTCCCAGCTCTTTATCAGTTCTTTATCATTGTTACAATATAGTAATATAATAATTTGAAAGTTCAGAAAGTTCTTCCCTTGTATGTAATTTCTGTATAGGCCCTAAGGCTAAATGTTTGCATAACACAGATGCAGTATTTTCTATTGTTATGTATTTTGCGGTGTAAATCATTGATTCTCTTCAAAACCTTAAAAAGGCAGTTTGAAACTTGGGGCTGGGGCATTTCCTGCCATCACAGGTTTGGATCAGAGGGCTGAGCTGGCTGGGCTGAGGAAACTCCTTTCTAAATTCTGTGTAGTCTCCTATGTGGTTTATAGGGTTTCACAGTGCTTCTAATGGCTAATGAAAATTAATTTTTTCTAACAACAGTAATAATTCAAGCATATTGCTTTAATGAATGTTATCTCATCTTTTTCCATAATTAAGCAAGTTGTCTTCAGTTAGCAAACACCATTATTACTGAAGAACTTGAAAGTAATAGTTTGTAGATTGTAATCCATTCCTCCCTTACTACTATTTATGTTATAAATTTGGATGTCCACAATACCTTTTAGAAAGAGTAGAACTGTGAAATAATTTAGTAAAAGGATCTGATACGCGCTCTTGGCTAGGGACACAGTTACTTGTTTTATTTGAGTACTTCTAATAGCTTTTCTCAGTGCTTTGCACTTCCCTCTAGAATTTCTTGCTGGGAATACCAGTGGTTATTGCACTAGTGGGTAATATCTCTTAAATTTGCCTATGATTAGGAAAATGTATTCTTAAAATCATTGATACATATCTAGCATTAGCAGCAATAGTTGGGTTTGACCTGACTTCATTCCAGTAAGAAAAAAATCTAGCCAAATACTTAAGAAGTTTCTCCAAATGTTGTTACATGTTAAAGTCTTACTGAACTATTAAAACCTCAGGACTTCAACCAATTCATTTTAGTCATGATACGGCCTAAAGCTGAAGTATTTTATAAAAACTAAACAATACCAAAAACATTTGGTTGAGATCAAAAGCCAAATCTATTTGTTCTCTTTCATCTTCAGTGTTCCATTTCCTGGGAGTGTGACCTTAGTCAAACATCTATTAAAGTTAGCGTTTGATCTTACTCCCTTTCTGGGGGGAAAAAAAAAAAAAGAAAAAGAAAAAAAGTCAATCTTTAAAATTTTCTTCCAGAGACAATCACGCTATTGTGTTTTAATGTTCCAGTAGTGTGTGAGTAAATAGGATTCTCTGATGTATGTGATAGAGCAGTGGTTAAATGGGACAATCATTTTTGTGTCAGAGACAAGAATCAAAAGGAAGCATTCTTCAGAAGCTGTTAACTGGAAAAATCCCCCCAGGTCAGTGGAAACAAGTTAACTGGTCAGTGTGCTGCCTTTTTTGGTCCTTTGATGAAAATGCCTTGTAATTCGACAGCAGGTAGCTGTTCATTTGTAATACAATTTTCTCTTCAACAGTCAAAGCTGCCTAGTGATTAATCAGTAAAAAGGTTAATTTTCTTCTCAAGTATGAGCAGTTCAGTGTCTTTTTGAAAGAAATAAGGACAGATGGCGTTGTGGCTATTACATCCTTTATTTCCTGAATAGAATTATATAGATGTTTCTTGGTCATCTGTAAGTTCCAACACATCAGGGGAGCCTAACTGTTGCACATTCACTTCCTAGCTTAAAGTGGAGTAGGTGTTTCTTAAACACATACTGGTTCCTAAAACTATACAGAGGAATAGAATTCCAGCTAAGATTTATTTATAACATAGTGAAGCAGTCAATTACTAACTAATCCACAGTAAATATCTTATTAAACCCACTCATAGCAATGTAGTACCACGGTTAGGAAAGTCTCAATTAAAGGATACTGTAGATAAATACTGAAAAGCTTTATATAAAAGCAATGTCTATAGAAGAATCAGAATGTGTCTTTCTCATAAACTGTTGACAGATGTATCACATATTAAACTTCTAAAGCCAGAGTTAAATGCTTACTGGGAATACATTGGAATATTACCTAGAGAAATTTAGAATAATATATAATACTCAAGCTATCAATGTGGAAAAACTCTAAAATTAGACTTAAACCTCTCAACTCGAAAAAATAGAACAAGCCTCTCTGCTGCAAAAAGTACAGTATTAAGAAATGGCTGAAGACTGCAGATTATAATAATTTTAAAAGGAAGGTGTTCAAGGCCAGGTTGGACAGAGCCTTGGGTGACATGGTTTAGTGGGAGGTGTCCCTGCCCATGGCAGGGGGGTTGGAACTAAGGTCCTTTCCAACCCTAACTATTCTATGATTCTGTGAATACTTGGAATACTTGAAAGGGGTTACTTACATAATGCAGACTTCTGGAAAACTAATATAAATAGATACCTGAAATATTTTTCTGAATTGGCTAAAAAACCCCAACAAAACGTCAGTACATCTTGGCTATAATTTATATTAAACATAATTTATAAATAAAATTTAATTTGATTTAAAGTTGATAATCTATTTTAAGATCTAAATATACTTTGATTACTGAAATAGTTGCACAAAACCTAAGATAGAAATGTTTGTTGCCATAGTTTTGGAAGAAATGAAACTGCTATACTAATGCAGACTCGGGAGTAAAGACCAGTACAGTGAATCTGTAAAGATTTGCAAGGGCAAAGAGAATATTTGCATAATTTTAGATTACTGAGTGTTTCAATTCAGTGACTAAATGATTCCTCTCCTCCTTGAGCCTGCATTTGGGTTGGAGGCTGAGAGTTAATTCAGCTTGACCAATGAGTAGAGACACATCCTTTATGATTTTAAAAATGGTGTAGTTCATCTTCTATGTGTTATTTTTATTCACCACCTGGAACAAGAAAATAAGCTTCCAGTCAGTGTCTCAGCTTTGAAAAATGTCCTTTACCTTGCATAGCATAAAATGGAAATAACTATTCTGGCATAACTTCATAACCAAAGATGATATTAACTTGTTGGAACTAAATTACTTGTCTCCTGCTTATTTGTAAGTGTGCATGAATAAGCTTCAACAAAAGTATATGAAAGTAACTTAAAACCAGAGAGATTTGAACAATCAGAAGTAAAAAAAGGAGAAAAGAAAAAGTGAAGGTACACTCTCCTCTGTAATCACGTTCCATACAGCCTCTGGTGGTGTGATCAATAGTCATTAATTTATGCCCAGAGGAAAATGCAGCTCTTTGTGTTTCTTTACCTGTGTTCTAAACATAGCTAGAAGTTAAATCTGGTTTCTTCTGCCTACAGGCTGCCTCCTCATTTTTCATTTGCAGTATTAGAAATTCACATATCCATCACCTATTTGCAGAAGGTGCCCAAGGCAGCAAGTCAGCTTTGACCTGAGGAAGCATGTGGGCCTCATTCGCTGCCTGACGTGGTGGTTCTTGTCTTGCTGAAATTGGCTGGAAAGTTGCATGAAAGCTTGCCCTTTCCCAAGTACAGCTGATTGGGTTGCGGCCCAAACCCTGCTGAAATAAAAATAAACTAATCTAAAATACCTGTTTTTCTTCTTAGACAGAATTACATGGCACGAATATGTCGTGACACACCACTAATGCCAGTTCACCACAACATCCTACTTAAAACAATCAATAATGTTGAAAGGGACTTTGTGGTGAAAGCTGCGTTGGTGATGACTGTGTGAAGCATCAGGTTATAACTGTTTGGGATAGATGCAGTTTTCCACTCCCTGAATTTAAGAAACTGAAAGAAACAACAACAACAAAAAAAATAACCCTCAAACAAGCAAAAAACTCCACAAAACCAACCAGACAAAACCAAAACCCAACACAGCAGATTTTGTTAACGCCAAAAGAGATAAAGAGATCATAATATTAGAGTAGGAGGAGTTTTCATTTGAGAATGTAGAAACCTAGAATCTAGTCCTTGTTCCCCCACATATCATTTAATTTTACGTTGAACAATTAATAGAGAATTCATTTGGGAAAATTGTGAATCAGCTATTCCAAGAAAATTTACATCGTATTTCTATGCTGCATTCTGCATCTTTTTTTCAGGTTGATAGTACTTGTAAATGTCATAGTTTCTGCCTTAAAACTGGAGATCCACTTTGAGCCTGTGCACTGATTTCCTGAGTTTTCACTGAACTGTTTCCTTTCTTGCAGAAGACATTACTGCTTTACTAGTCTGTCCTAATACCATCCAAAATATTTTTCACTGTGAAGAAGCTGAGGTATTTTAAATGATCTTAAAGTGATAATATTTTGCTTTCATTCAACAACCAGAATTGGGAAGTGATTTTAAGTCTCGGAAAAATACTACATGAATTTATATTCTTAAGTGATGTTGCTTTTCAAACTTGCATTTTTGAGGTTGCATTAATCAAATGCCATTTGGAGGGGAGTGCATGTGCTTGCTTTTCTCATTGCTTAAGTTATTGTGCTTCAAATAAGTGTGATATTTTTGTGGGTTTTGTGAACTGGCACGTATTTCTCAGCCTTAAGTAACTAAGAGCAGTGCTATCTGTGTTATCATAGCATTCAGTTTCTATTCTGGCAGAGGTCTTAAAAAATGGCTTATGTGAAAGAAATACCATATAGGGGATGATTCTATAAAGTTGTGTAAGGGGAGGAGTCTGGCTTAAATTTTACTACCTGAGCTAACGCTAGTTGCTGGCGAGAGCTGGGGCATCACAGTGGCTGTGAAGAAGGCAGAAGTGTGTCCTTTGTTGAGTACCTTGTCTACACTTGCAGCTTAAGTTGTATTTGAGTACAAATTGTTTTCCCTTCTTCTAGCCAGTGTGAACCATAGTGGAGAACAGTTTATTGTTCACAGTATTTCTGCCGTTCATTTTGCAAGCAGAGTTTCTATGGTGCAGTTTCCATCTTGAATAAAGAGGGAGCTGCTGCTGCTGCTAGTAGCTTGGTGAGTAATAATGTGAAATTATTATTTGATCAGTTTCTGCTCAGTGAGACAGTCAAGGGAAGACTGGAGTAACATTTGTCTCCTGTAACACTTAAGCTTCCAGGAGGGGTTAGGTAAGGGATCTGAAAGCCATGCTCAGGCTGGTCCCACTGAAGTGAACAGCAGCTAGCAGGGGTAGTATCTTAACAATCCAGGCCCTAACAGCAGTGCTGATCTTGGCAGTATATAGAAATTTCAGCTGAACTACTGTAGCACAGTGAATTTATGGAACTCAGTATTCACTTAAATTCTTGAAATACACCATTTTTTAAATAGTGATTTGAGACATCTGGGACATAGCTGAGCTGTGCCATCTGATAAAAAAAATAAATATTTGTAGGATATTTTCCAATCACAAGTAAGAAGTAGCTTGAAATCCCTCACAAAGTTATCCTTATTCTCTGAAGACCTTCCAGCCCAATTAATTTTACAAACTCAAGAGATTTGTGCCAACTCCAGATAAGCTTTCAGACTTTTTGGTACTTAACTGAAAGGACCTCCAAAAACTTCAGCAATTTCTGTGTCATTACCATTTATGGACAAGTGCTTTAAACCCACAGAAGTTGATTTAATGGGAAAGGAATAAACGTGGACAAAAAAAATAACAACAGCTAATTCTAATTTCAGATGACAGCGCATGCACCATGGCAGACTTCTGTGATTATAGAGAAGTTACAGAATGTCCATGGTGAATATTAGGACTATTAGGCTTAAGTGTAATTATAATGTAATTTTAGGGTCCCATGAACCCAGATATGTGCTAAAATGAGTAACTAAGGCCTGCAGTCAGAAGCAAATGCAGTGAGCTCTGAAGCCCAAGAGAAGGTGGCCATTAGGCCCTGTTAATGTTGTCCAGGGTGTTCTGAATTAGTCTGGAGTAAATCTGCACTTGCCATCCTGACTGAAATCTGAGTTGTAACGCATGAATTTTTGACTCTTCTGATATATGAGCACACTTCTAAGTACACCACATAGTGTAAGTTTTCATTTTATGTTGAAAACTTCCAGCGTTACTAAAATTGCATCAGGTATGCACCAAAGAACGTACAGATTCTCTGTGTATAGTGACTGTGCCCTTTCCAACAGTAATTCAGTGGTTTATGCGTCTGCCTTATGTATGCTTCCATCTTTGGAAACCTTTAGATCAAAAGTGGGGTGGTCAGTCAATGAAATATACAGAAGAAGGTAAAGGTCACAGTAGTGTAGCATACTAAAAGTATTACGCATTATAGTCTTGACAAATCATTCTCATGACATAGACTGTAAAAAAAGAGCAGAAATGTCACAAAATTAATCAATTCTTATGAGACACACTGGAAGAATGAAGGAAAAAGAAATTTAATGTAACCCTCTCAGAGATGCTCTTGGCAGTTCTGATTTTTCAGTTTCTCTCCAATAAGTTAAGCAGCAATTTTGTTTGACATAAGATAAAGGCTACCTCTCTGGATATGAAGCCATCTGTGAGATATGTAGCAGGGTATTGCTGTGGATCGTCTAGAATATGAGTGCTCATGTTAACACAGGTTTAAGCACAGGTTTGGGATTAAAATTTCAATATACTTTGAACTGAGCCCCTTAGGTGTAGACAAGAAATCCAACAGGTCATCATATCTCCATATGGATCAAGGATATGAAAAATCTCAGGTACAGAGACTTGATAGAAGGTGTTAATGTTTAAAATGTTACCAATCTTTTGGATTGATATTAGGGAGGGTAAGATTAAGCTATAGGAAACATAGGGGTTATAACTAGCCTGAGAGGCGTAAATAATGGAGGCGAACATGGATGAAAGCACCTGGAAAGCAAACTCTCCCAATATTTTAAAGTGAACAACCAGATTTGTGTCAGGATTTTTGCTACTGTCTAAATGTGTGTGAAATAAGGGAATGATAACCTGTTACGTATGTGGATTATTCTGTGGAGTGTCAGGGACGTTTTGATGTGTAAAGGTTTTAATCTGGTTTATGCTCATGTGAACTTTTGCATGAAATTATATTTTAGACTTAAAATAAGGTGAGCAAGCACACCATGTTTAACAGAAATTACTAGGACTGCAGAACTGAGCCATCAAAAATTCAGAAACATTTATGCAATCCTAATTCTGATCACTTGAGCGTTTGGCAGAGTCTTTAAATCACATTATCACAAACTGTTTTGTTCCCCAGCATAACTGCCTGGTTGATGATAGAGAATCGATTGACCTGTGGGGGAAGCAAGGTTGTATGATGAAGAGACCTATCTGTAGGTCTGTCCCTATCTAACTGCTGCAGCAGTGGAAGCTATGTGGGAAATATTCAGGGACTGCAGAAAGGCAAAGAATAAGGTCTCTCAAGTAAAGACTGTGTGACAGTTCACTGCAGAAGCGAGCAGACTGGAGCTTCTGTGTGGAAAATTAACTTGTTGCAGTTCCTGACTCATAATATTTGGTTAGGCTTTTTCCCTCAAGAAGGTTCTTTTGCCATAGTATGATTTTCTTGACATTTTCAAGTGGTGGTATTTAAAAATTTAAGGCCACTCAAATATTTTAACTATTGTCTGAAATGTTTTGCTGAGGATGATCTTCAGTAGTCTCTGAACTTTGAGTACATGAACATGTTTGGAGAATTATCTGTATTTTCTCTTTCACTTTAAACATGTAACTTGTATGAATACTGTGTTAATACTTCCAGATTTTCTGCTCTAAAAATCAATTTTTGCATGTTTGCACCCTCTGTTTGGGGTGCTTTACTGTTGAAAAATGGGAAAGAAGAGCATACTTTTAAACCGTGGTTGTATTATCAGAGCAACTGGCTGCAGGTATCGGAACAGAGGAAGGAAACTCAGCTGTTGTAATACATTTTTTTGTTATTGACTACATTTCAGATTGGCAATGTCAAATGGATGTAGCATGGATTTCAGTCTGAGCTCAAAGCGTCCTCCCAGGACCTGGGGTGAATACTCACACCACTTAGCCCATGATAAAGCCTTGTGCTATGGTGCTTTTGCTGAAATCCCATCCTCTGCCTGCAGTGGCCAATTACTCATCAAGTTCCTTCTTTACGGTCTCTCAAATGTTTCATGTTGATGGATTATCATGACCTATCTGAAATGATAGCTAAGATATCTTTGAACAACCATTGAAAGCATAACATGCACTAGAGCTAAAACTTTCCTACACTTTAGTTGAGTCAATTTACAGAAATGGAAGAAATCTGCAATAATAAGACTGAAGTGTTTGGACCTGTGTCAGAACTGCTCTAACACTTGGCTCATTTTAATGTTCTTATTCAAGAATTAGGTTTCACTGCCCTTTGTGTTTGTAGCTGGGTTTTACCTACCTGTTTAGTAGTAAACAAGGATGATTCATTTCAGCTACAGAGAAACCTCCACTTTTGAATGTGAATGATTAAATTAATAAGTAAATTCCTGTGGGCATTCTGAAAACATGAAGTACATTATATGTATCTATCTTAATTCATTTCTGTATTGAAGAAAATGGGAAAGAAAGTAAATCCTTTTCAGCCTTCTAAGGCCTCATTTATTGCATGTTTCAGAATTGTTTTCGCTGTTTGCAATATGGTATCTCATACTAACATTTCATATTACCAGATGTTTCATTATTCCTGTTTTAGCACATCATACTTGACCCATAGCAGCTTTGAATGCAAATAACAGACAAGCTGATGCACAATGCTTGACTGTTAGACTGAAATAATATGGCAAGGCTAAACTGGTTTTCATTTTTCCTTTTGAATATTATTAATTGCAATGTGGTGACTGTTAATTTAATTAAATGTTTTGTTTTAATACCATTCTTCAGTTCACTGACTCACCGTTTCATTTAATTAATTGCAAACCTCTAGATTTGATTACTCATAGTTCTCCTTCAGTTAATTTACTTGTTCACAGTTTCGACAGAAAAGCTTTCAAACTAAAATGAAGGAGGGGCACAGTCTAATCAGGGAACTGAAAAAATAGCTGTAACTAGAGTACAAGATTGGCAGGCACTCAGGGTCACCTTAAAATGCTGAGGGTCCTTGTATTCACCACCAAAATCCAATTTTCAATGACTGGACATTAGTTAAACATAAAGGATTCACTTGCATTTAAGATACGCTGCGTACCTCTCTGTGGGAATGTGATTGAGTTTTGGTTTATTATGTCACCAAGAAGCTATGTGCTAATGAGTAAATGGTGATGTTCACTGGAAGCAAAAGGCACTGTCCCCTCATGTCCTGGTGCTCGGGAGGTGAGTGGGTTCAGCACGGCCCTGTACTGGAAGACAGTACTGGACCCTGAGGGAGACAGGCTACAGACAACTTTGAAGTTGTGAACTTTGGATCATGCAGTAAAAATGTTTGTGTTTTTTGGGGTTTTTTTGTTGAAATAACTCCTGAGACTTCACAGAGGAATAATCTTTGGTAGTCTTTTTGTGTATGCATATGGGGTATTTGAGTAAACAATTAACCACTGACTTTAATATGATGCAGATGAAGGATGGAGAAACCTCACTGGTCTTCACACCCTCTGCACTACAGTACTACAGGTATCTGGGCTTTAGGAGCAGAGGTCATGTTCAGTGGGTTCAGCCCTAACAGAAGCAACCAAGCCTCACAGTACGTTCAGGGCTACTCAATCTCTTATACCCTACAAGCTGCGGGTCTTCCCCAGAGCAGTGCAGTGTGTCAGGTAGCATAAACTGCGCATAGTCCTAATTTGGATCAAAAACTTGAATTTTAAAACTGTTTGGTGCTTAGGTATATTTGAACTGTGGCTCGGAATACAATCGCAGAATTGTCCTTCAGTGCAACCTGAGCATAAAATGTGCTGGTTTCTGTGTCCTTGAGTGGTTATTTCAAGGCTAAATTCCTGTGTGGTACAGCAGTTATGCAGACTTGTCAAAGGGAGAGTACACAGTGTCCTGACAAAACTGAAATTATGGAATGAAGATTACTAATGGCAGTTGGTTGTTTTGCCATATGCATGGTGCAGGTGTACTTGAGTACACACCATCACAATCTGTTACACAAATGTAATGGAGATTCATATTTAGAGACTGACCCAGAATGTGGCTCTGAGGTCTCTGCGTTACCCCTGATGTGTCTGTCAGAGATCCTCACCAGCTCTTTGTGGAGCTGCTGCCTTTCAGCTGAGGCAAATGGTGGGTTGTGGGGTACTGCTGAGAGGAGTAGCTCCACTGGCCACATGGCTGCTAACGGTTTGGAAGACACGTCATGGCTACAGTGCTGAGACTCACCCGTTGTTGTTAGTGTAAAGGTTGTGTGTGTTTGTCTTAATAAGTGGTACATAGTTAATTTCCTGGGTGTTTAGTGACTGATCACAGCTGGCAGAAGATAACTGAAGGAAGGGAAATTTAAAGTGTAAATAGAGAGAAAAAAACAGAAGCTTTGAAGTGCATAATCCAGCATGTCGGTTTTCCTAGTGATCCTTTTTTTGTAGGTGAAAGCAGAGGGATAGATGTATATGATACAGCTGTTTTTAAGCACATTTTTCAAAGTGAGGTACTCTGAGTGAGATTCTGCTGCTGATAATGATTCATCTGAGAGGATGGAAATGATTCTTCAGTTCTTTGTAGATCTTTAGATAAGTCAGTTGAAGAATAGCCCTCTTTGCTACAGCTAGCCAGAGCTGAGTCAATTATAGAAAGGAGTTTTATTAATAGTTAAATTAAATGGTAGCTTCAGTAATGTTAGCCGCAGCCATAGCCTTAATTGAAGATTATGCCAGTGGGTGATTTGCTGTACATTTTCTTCCGTCATTTCAATCAGTAGCACACCCTTACTGCTGAAACCATTCGCTTTAACCTCAGTTTTATTAGCTTTCAGAAATGCTGAAGCATTAGTACACTGTTTTTAAAGTGCCTCATACAGTTAGATTCTGGGGCTTTTGCTGCTATCACAGCACAAGTAGGAAATTGTGTAGACTAGGGAGTGAGTGAGAGAATCAAGACTTTGCTGATACCGAGCTTAGAGATAGTATTGGCCATATCTGCTTCAGCTTTATGCCTGCCTGCTCAGGATCTTCAGGTGTAGGACTTTCCACATTAGGACTGTGCTTTAAACTTCTAATGCTGAAGTAGAGTGACTTTGGTGTGGCAGATGGCACAGCATAGATTCCCGATACATCACTGTTTTTTGGCTGTTGTCCTTATGACAGCTGTGTCTGGTTAGGGAGCTAAAAATGCCTGACAATAATTACCTTTAATTTCTGCAGGTGGCATCGTGGTGATTTTAGGACTGTGTTTATTGTTTTCTGTTTCCTCCTCAGTGCCCTTTCTGCCTTCACTGTGCTGATATGACTGTTCAGTAGGCTTTTTGAATTTTGTTAGTTTGAGGGGGTTTTGTACAGTGCAGTGGATAAGTTTTTGTCTTGCCTTTTCTCTGAACATTTTACTAAAGGTCTGAATTTACTTTCCATTCCCTGTTTCTTTACTGTTTTGTATATTTAAACTAAGTAAAATTTTATGACTAATAGTATAAAGAACCTGTATAAATACTGACCCAGATGAAAATACTTACTGCGGTAGTGGTTTATCTATACATATTTGGGTACATACAAATGATAAAATGTTATGATAAAAAACTTAATGTTCAGACTTTGTATTTTTTGTAACCTTTAAAATAAATGTGAATTCTTTGCAAATGGATTAGAAGTATACAGTGAAAACAGAGTAGGATGTGAGTGGGTACAAGTTCTGAAAATGCTTTAGTGATGGCTGTTCCTCAAAACTTGGAATTTATTGGGATAAGCAGGAAAAGTGCAGCTATGAAGGTAGGCAGGCAAGTCACACACGTGCCTGGAAATCTTAAAAGCAGTAAATTCTTCAGAAGGCTTCTGCTGATGCGTTTTCTTGAGCTTCCTGAAAATAAGGTGAAATTCACTCCTTGAATTCACTCAGAGCAATCCCACTTCCTTTCCCTAAGAAAAAAAATAGAAAAGTTTATAGACTATTTCACCTCTTCCAGAAAGTGTGTAAACAGTTTTATCATTGAAGATGTATTCTTTGATAGATTAAGCGTGAGTGATGTCAGCTAGCGAATTGGCAAAAAACAGGAGTTTAAACATCAGGATATTATATCTGCTTGATACAAGCCCTGTAGCATTTGCAAAAGAACTTAAAGGGTTTTAAGAAAAATCCTGATTTTTAAATAAAAAGTGACTACTGTTACGGTATTGTGATCCTCTGTGTGCAGTGAGGACTGCCTTAAATGAATCTTGAAAGACAAGATTCCTGATGATGTTTTCTGGACTTATTTTTATATGTTTGTATTTAGTGTATATTAATAATGAAATCAATGTAGTTTTTCATGTACCAGTGACAGAGCAGTAAAACGAAATGCCTAATTGGTGTAGGTAATATTTGTTGGATCTGGCATGAGAGCTTTGGGAATACAGGAGTATGTAACCACAGATTGTTTTTG
>JANHGB010038011.1:0-69813 GCA_026283785.1 Coracopsis vasa
CGCTCCATGCTCGCCTTCATCTTCTTCTTCTCCTTTTCCTCTTCCTGCCTCTACTTCATCTATGTGGCCCCCGGGATCGGTGAGTCGGGAGCCGGCCCCTCGAGGGGATGTAAGGGGGGGGTGGGCTCCAAGACCCGGGGGGCGGCGGGCGCTCCGGGGCGGCTTCGGCTGTGCACACTCCCCCTCCCCGCCCGCTTACCCCGGCCTGTCACGGCGGGCACAGCGGCGGGTAGACGAGGGACCTTTCGGGTGTGGAAACGCGAGCCCTCCGCTGCCGAGGGAGGGTCAGGGCGGGCTGGCGAGAGCCGTCGCGGTGGCGGTAACGCGTGTGTTAATCCCGCATCTTTGTTCTGTGGATTTCAAATGCTCTAGAAGATTCAGTTGCTATCGCGAGGTAGGTGAATGGTGTTCTTGGCTTACCAGGATGGAAAAGTGGGGCAAGAAAGCACCTCGCCGTTTCGTCGTATTATAAATTAATGGTAGAAACCAGGAATGAACTGCGAAGCTGCCAGCTGGAGTCACTTGAATGAATTAATCTTTAAAGTCACTAGTAACCGGGTTAATAATAAAGCATGTGTGAACAGAAATTAAGAACCAGTTTGAATGTTTGTTGTTTATTTCTTTCAGTGGTATCTCTTTTCACAGGTTTTACAGTTTTGCTAACTTCCACTTCTGAAACAACCATTTCAAAGGGGAAACAAGTCTTTTCTTTTAGAAAAGCTATGTAAAATAACACTGCAAGTCTGGGTTGGACAAAAAAAGAAAGTGCTCTTTTCCCTGGTTTGCTCTTATGTTGTTTCTGAGAGACCATCATCAGACTTTTTCTTGCTGCATGATCATTTCTGACCTGGTTAGCCATACCCCTGAGCTAAGGCAAGTGGTATCCTGTATGGTGCCCTGTGGTGTTTCAGAGTGGTGGATATCAGCTAGGCAATGGTTTCCTTTTTTTCTAGGGAGCACTGACACTTTTTCCTGCGCTTCCCTTGCTTATAAGGTGCTACCCAAATACCTGTAAATCCATCTTGATCTTTGCTCCCAGTGCTTAAAGCTCTTCTTTGCAGTCATTACTACAAAATGTCCATGTCGATTTCACCACTGAATCTGCATGAATTGTTTCCTGTTGACTGGTATCTTTCTGCTGTTTGGCTTCCTGTTGTTCCCACTCTTATATTTAGCTTGTAAACTCTTTCAAGATGCAGTTACTTTTCCCATGCTTACAGCATTTCATACAATATTGACATACCCGTCAATTGTTCTTACAGTTCAAATAAATACAAAAAGAATACTAGGGAATGTATCATGGGTTGGAGTTCTTGAACTGGAGTTCAGTGTTTCCCTGCTGAAAGGGATGTAATTGTCTTGCAAGTGAGAGAATGATGCTGCTAGGGTCCATTTGGACATTTTAGTTCTGTGGGACAGTAGTACGGTATCAGAGTGAACTTTAATTACAAGCAGTTGGTGTATGATTTAGAACGCGAAGTACAGCTTCCACATCTTTATAAGTAAGTGAAACTATTAGCATCTTACGTAATGTATGCAGTTGAAGTTTTACTTCATTATTTGTTTCTTCTTCAATGGGTATCTTGGAAGTATGTCCTCTTCATAACTAAGCAATCCTTATGCAGTACCATGTTTAGAATTGGAGCCTCTAGTGATGAGGTTTCTCACTTGCTGCTCAGGTATTGGGGTTTACATGTCTGTTCAGTTTCCTCTGTACCAGGAGTGAACTTAAATCAACAATACGCACCAAAAGTATTCCTGCAGGAGGTTAGTTAAGGTCTGATCAACCATAAGGAAAAAAATCATACTCAGATTGGTCTCTCTTGCTGTTTTAGGTGTATATACTGCAGTTAACTCTCTCAGGCAGTGGTTTAACAATACAAAAATCTTAAGTAGTTACATAAATTTGTGAGATTACATCTCTCTCCGGTGATCAGTCAATGAGGTTCTGCCCTAACTCTGTATGCAGTTGTGTTGTGAACTTGTCCATCTTAAACCAAAACCCTACAATACTGGAGTTATTCTTTGTGGTACTTCTTTGATCCAGTTTGAAATGCTACAGTGCTGTTCTGGTCTTACTGAGGGAGAGAATATAGAAAATGGGAAAGGAAGGAGCAGTAGGAAAGTTTTTACACTGTTAATCTTAATCTGTCAGCTTCCAGATGTGATGCTGATTTTCCAGGAGTTTGCTACTGTAAATGTTACTGTTACTGTGTAGAATGGCGAAAAGAAGGTCAGATATTATCTTAAAACTAACAGGCATCCTTGCAGTATTTTTGGAAAAATGTAATTTGTAAGAATGTAAGACTATCAAAAAAACCCAGTAACACCCCAACCCCCAAATTTATAGGCAGATGATTTGTCTGCTGTAATCCTATGCTGTATGCTCATGCTCTTTGCATATTGTGGTAGAATCGAATAGACTATTTCAGTGTGCTTGCTCCTTTCCACTGAGTGTGATGAAATAGGTGTACCTAAATCAAAGGTGATTTTGTGTGTGTGTGTGGAGAAGAGGGCTTAAGATTGCTTATGGAAGTTCAGCCACCTTACCTGTTAGCAACTTTCAACAAAGCATATTCTGCAGTTATCATAAATGGGTGGGGTCTGTCAATTTATGTGTACAGGTGTTTTTGTGAAGGTATTTTCGTTCATCAGAACACTTCCTCAAGAATTTGTAAGACAAAGTGGCAGAGAGGAGGAAAATTCTAATTGTACTGTAGGGAACTGGAGCTGCTCCCTGGCTGGTTTCTCTTCCTAGTGGTCAGAGGAACTGAAAAGAGAGGGAGACATTGGGCTCCCAAATATTTGATAAAACAGCAGTGTACCGGACAGTGGGAGGGGAAAAATAAGTGGGTTATGTAGGAGAATGGCTTCCTGAGAGGTCAAAGCTGAGTGAAAATTTGAATTCTTATGGGTTAATAGAGCAGGATTCTCTCCTAGCAAGCAGGTCATGAATTATCAAAGTGGGGAGATGTCTGCACAAGTAATCTCTTAGCACTGGAAAAATTCTCAAAGAGGTCATTATCACATACATTCCCTCTATACTTCATGCAAATTAGAAAATAAGTTACCACATTTTTTTTTTTTTTTTTAGTGAAATTGCAGATTTTGTGACAAATGTAGTTTGGGTCAATTTGAAGTACTGACAGTTTGTTTAGAGGGGAAAAAATACTTATTTTAAGGTATTTAATTATATCTATTTGAAATGTTTTTGTTTGCACAATAATTACTTGTATATAACTTTTTTTTTTTTTTTTTTGTAGAGGCCTCACAGAATGTTACTTCTTTGGGAAATAGAAGCTTGTTATCCCCTGTATTTCAGAATATAATGAGAAGAAAAGCATTTAAATTTCAGGTTTTCAGACCATTTGTGTTTTGAGACTAAAACGTATCATATTCCACATAATATAAAAATAAAATGTTTATATGGTTGAGAATAATTCATACACTATGTTGGGGTTGTTCATGTGCATCCTTTCCCCTCTTCTCTAAGAACAGAAGATGGGATCAGGTAGAGAAGGCTGCGATCCTACTTCAGCATCCCAGTGGCCTTTTGATAGTCAGAGGAGGTCAAACACAAAAGCAGGATGATTTCTGAGGGCTGATTAGAGAAGAAATATTTTTCTGATTTTCATTCTTCCTGTTTAGTTGAGTGGATGTTTTGAAGCAAAACCGAAAGGATAGGTTGGCAAGGTAAAATGGTACAGAACATTTTAGATGTCTCAAATTTCAAAATCTTGTTTAAATGATACTTATATGTGATAATATCAAGTATTTGATGGAAGCAGGTAACAGGTGCTGCTTCTCCAGAAAGACCAATTTTCTGATAGTACTTCACCTGGTGCTCTTTTTCTGAAACCTGAAATGAAAAGATACAAACTGAAGTGCTGGTTTTGAATTAGTCAGTGAAAGTGGCCTGTGATTCTGAAACTTCACTGGAAGTTACGAATATCCATATGTGCTTCAGTTACAGACTGAAGAAGCTAACTGAAAGCAGGAATCTTTGACACCAATACATTCTTTTTCATTGTTGTAGATAACAGTACTGATAAATGGGACTTAAATAGTCTATATCTGGTGGTGACAGCTATTCAGAGCCTATTTAGGTTCAAGTTTACATCACAGAAAGGATCCAGAGATGAGGACAATAAGACAAAGTAGCAAGGGAGGCGTGACCAAGAAAGAGCATTTACTGATCTTATTTCACTGCCAAGCCAATATGAGTATTGCCAGATAATTTTTTTTTTAATTTGCTTTTCCCATTTTCTATCAGCATCATAACTGGAATCACATTGGACAGCACAACTGATCTCAGAAAATGATCTCTTACTGATCTCTGGGTTATTCCTTTCTGGATGACTGCAGTAGAGAACTTTTACCAGATTGGGTGTAGTACCTTAGAGCTCTCAATAGTGTAGTCAATTGCAGTCTAACTTGGCTAGCTTGGACGTGATGACCTTTGTAGTTTTATAAGAACTAGTTACAGAACAGCAATTAGGGAAGATGCAGCTTGCCTTTGACATCAGTAGCTAGAAATCCTGAATGGTAGAATAATATTGAGGAGGGAAAACAACCACTATTTTCTCTATTCTGGTCTTCTGCTTCTCTTCTTTAAACTTTTTACTACTTCTCTGGCAATTCTAACCAAAGGGCAGATGTGCAGACTAGGTGGTGGAACTTGGAAACACCTCCATTAGTTTTAGCTCACAATTTGATATCTATCTATTTCGTATTCTGTTTTGGGGAAATAATTCCTAATACTCCTTTCTGAACTTGTGCAGAAATGGAAGAAAGAGCTAAATGTGCTATTAGCAAGATAAATGGTTGCCAGGTTTCCAGGTGCTGAGCCTGTGGATATGGGCACAGCCTTTGTGCTAATATTCTTTGTTCCTGGCATCTGTGGCAGTTGAGGTATTTCTAAAGACTTGCTGTTTGATCAGAGAATGATTTAGATTAGCAGGGACCTCTGCAAGTCATCTGATCCAACCTCCTGCTGAAAGCACATCCTACCAGATCTAATCGCTGAGGGCCATGTCCAGTTGAGTTTTGAATAACTCCAGGGATGGAGGTTCTGTAGTCTCTCTGGAAAACCTGTTCCACTGTTTAACAACTGTGAGAAAATTGTAATATGTAATTGTGATTTTCCATCTTGCACCTTGTGTATGTTGCTACAACGTACGTCTTTTCTCTGTGTACCTTCAAGTGTTCAATTTAATCTCTCTACGCTTTTACTGTGTAGCTGAAGACAAAAAAGAAATCATCCTCTCCTTAGCCGTTTCTACTTAAGACTGTACATACCCATTTCTTTCTGCTTCTACTTGTACATCATATGCTCCATCTTGGAAGCTTTCCTCTGATATGTTAATGTCTGTCTCTTACTGGGATCCCCAAACTGGATGCAGTACCCCAAATAAGGTTTCACAAGTTGCTGTTTAGAAGGAATAGTTGCTTTTGTCAGTCTGTTGGTTACGCTGTTGCTAATACAGGATAGTATACATGTGTTTGCCACAGTAATAAACAGATGGTAATGCTTTGTCTGAGGGTTTTGTGATAGAGCGTGTGTCTTCAAGTCAATAGGTTTAATATGCCGCTCAAGGGCTGTACTGAAATTGAAATAATACAGCTAGCCTGTTTTTAACAACAGAAATCATTTGTTACTCTTCTGCTTTGATGCTGTGTGGAAATATCATCTGATAACAGGCTGATGGTTTTTGCAGGATGTAGTAGATGTTCATGGGTTTTTTTGCTGCTGTTGCTGCTTTTTACTCCTTTCTAGGGAATTGTTCTCATGAGCCTCTTACAAGTTTCTTGATTGAATGAAACTTGTCTGTCTCTGTTTCATAATTTGTATAGGGAAATGTCTGTACTACAGACTCCTGGTTGTTTTCTGGGAGCTGTTTTCAGCTATATTCCTTTATTAAAGTTCACCTATTCTTAAAGGGTTCATTTGGAGGCAAGAGTAATTTCATCTAGCTGCAGTGGTCTTTTTCTTGTCACATTAAAGATTTTTCACTTCAATTCTATAAATTGCAACCAAACCCTTTAACAAAAAAGTTTTAGTTACCTTTCTATTAGTGGGGTCTTCATTTTATTTTTCTTGTACAAAGAGGAGTATGAGGCTTATACATTCTTCTGCTTGATCACTGATTTCCAGTGATCAGAAGTTTCTGAGTAATGGCTTGAGCTCATTATGAATTCAGGCATTTACATAAGTAAGTTTTCTGCCTTGTTCTGGGAGGTGCAAAAATTTTTCCATGATGTTGGTCCAGCACAGTCATTCCTAGCACCTGATGCTGAATAAATTATTGCAGTTCAGTCATTCATGACTGTCTTTCACTTTTACTAACAGATAAGCTTTGACTAAACATGCATATTTCTTTCTGAATCAGTTGGTTTGCATCTTTATCTGATAGTTTTCCTAAAGCTCTTAGGTATACTTAGTTATTAGTCAGGGAACTTGCCTGCATAAGATTTCATGAAGTATTCGTTTTGTGGTGTTGCTTTTAGTCAAGAAAGGGAAAATAATGCAGGAACTTAGGGTATGAGACCTCATGTGAAATCAGTTTTCACTTAAGCCAGCTAGTTGTTTGAATGTGTTCTTCTCATCCTTTGAGTAGGAAAAACTGTATGCCCTGGAAACATTTATTTTAACTGTGGTGCTTTACTGACATGGTCAAAGCTTTAACCAGTTCCACGTTTGTCGTTGATGGAAGTTGGCTTATTTACTGGCTTCTCACTAATAAGACTGTTTCTACAAATGACTATCTCTGCTTGCTTTTCTACACCTGTTAGTCTGTTTTGGGTAATCTTTTGTATTCAAATTATCCATTGATTTCATGGGAGCAGCATGCAATGATTGTGCGTTGTGTGGGATCCAGTGCTAGATTCTTACAAATACAGTGCAGAAATTGATGTCAGGACTTGCAGGTACAAAAGATGGTTTGTCTTTTTTTTTGATCCCCTAGGTATCCCAGTGGTTATTTCACTTTTTTAAAATTGCAGTTGTCCTTCTTTGCCTTCACTTTGTGCTTGTATTCTTTTTTTTAAATTGAATTTATGATGGTACTTGGAATATTTGATTTACAGATACTACAGTTTTCAATTTTTTCCAGTAACTGAACTCATTAAAACAAAATTCTGGAAGAACTGGCAAAGCTTAGGCTTAAAATGTCACTATAAAACCATTTAATAGTTGATGTTCAAAATTGTCCTGCCTTAGAACAGTCTTCATTGAACAAATGTCTTAGTGAAATTTAGTTAAGTATTTTAAAGTTGAAAATTTGTTAAAATAGTAGAAATTCAAGGAAAAATATTTGCTTTCCTGATTCAATCTGTATTGAGTGGAGGGATAAACCAAACCAAATAAATAAGTTGTATTGTTGGTGTTTACAGCAATGCTGAGTTTTAAATTTCTGTAGGATACTGTTTCAGAATTAACTACCGAGTTATTTCTGACTTGCTATATAATCAGCTAATAGCCTGAGATTGGAGGATAGAATAATACCAAATGTGTTGGAACACTGTATCATTTATCATACATAAATATATTGCTAAAAAAATTTTGATCGAAGTTTTTTTTTCTTCACCCATAAATGGAGACTTGATCAATGAGATTTTCTCATTTACCATATATAATATATATAAAATACATATAAAATAAATAGTAAACTGAATTTTATTCAATTCCTCAAACTTGCAGTCAGAGGACTCATCCATTCGGCACGCCCTTTATGTCAGTGAGTATACAGAGATTGTCTGGAGTATTGAAAAAAGCCCAACGACTAAAACCAATATGGAGCCTCTGTTTTGTAGCTATTACAGATTCATCCATCTGCGTCATATGAATGATCCCTATTAGCCTTCAGAAACACTGGTAATTTTTGATATTTTCAGTAGATTGAGGTGATTGATCTCTATCTCTCTAATGTATTTTCCTTACAAGGAGGTGTACATATGCAGGCTCAAATGCAGTCTCACCATCCCTATGAAAGAAGTTTGAATTTATTATTAAATTGATATTAGTGCAAAATTGATATTATATATTCAATAACAAATGGAGTAAAAAATGTTTCAAGGCATACTGTTTTTTGCCTTTTTTTTCTGGTTGTTGCATATGTTTTAAAACCAACTTCTGATTAACAACAAACGTGTAAAATAAATAAAATCCTATGAAGTTGAACACTTGCTGTACAACTTATCTATGTTCACTGTAAATATCAGTTTGCGAATAGGAGCTAGTTTACAGCAGTTTTACATTTGAGTATTGTTCTTCACTGCAAAATTGTTTAATGAATCTGTTTTACAGACTCAAGTTCCTATCCTGTAGTTATGGAAAATATTCCTAGTTCCTAGAACTATGTGACTATGATGTTTTAGAAGCAATCTTCAGCCAAACTCTACTTACTGTATATTTAAATTAGTTGCAGAATTTAATATTTAACTCTTTTGTGTTAACTTGCCATGCATGAGCTCTGCCAGTAGTGTATTTATAACTTTAAGATTGCTAAGAATAGTATCATATAACCTTGAGATGAGAAGAGATCCTTGTGGAACTTGTTCTAGAAATGTCCCCATGAGATGACTCCCCATTTAAACTACTAGCGGAGAACTTTCTGTTAACCCATTCAAATCCATGTCAATTTTTATGCAGTGTGTTGAATGTGTTTTTCAGAAGTCCTGTGAAAAAAGGTGGTGACTTGCAGATGAGTAACTTTAGGGACAACGATCATTTGGCAGGACCTATTTTCTGTATAGCTGTATTTATTGCATTTGAATTTTGCAGGGTCCCTGGATTCTCTAAGAAGTATTTCTTATCTGAGCTTTCAATATTTATTTATTTTATTATTTTTTTTTTACTCCTCCTTCTTTCCTCCCTTTCCCCTGCCTTCCTCTCTCTGCCTTCCTGGAAGATCAGTGTATAATGTTTAATGTTGCTGCAGCTGTTCTGATGATAATCTTCTCACTTATTCAGTATAGAGGGTGCTAACTCTTTTTGCTAATTGATTTGAAAGTGTTCTTGAGGTAAGGCTTTCCTCTGTGTGTGTTTTTCCTTTTTTTTTTTTTTTTTTCCCTGATAAAAACTGTATTTTAAAATTAAATTTATGATCTCTAAATCTGTTCATCTTTTCTTCTTTGGCATTTAAGAAATCATAGTTTGTAATCATTGATCTGGTTTTACCTTCAGTTGTTCTGTTGTATACTGTACTACGCTGACTGCTTCTAAGAGCATGGCACATTGTTTTGGCTTTGCTTTGGTGTATGTGTACAGCATGGTAAATTACTGAGCTTCTGTATAAAAATGAATTTTGTGCTTTTTGTGTGAAGCAAGAGGATGATAAACTAATTTAGTATTGTGAGAAGTGCTTTAATTTTTGGTGTACAGCTTGAAAGGAGCTTGATTCCCTAACTAATTTTTCTTTAAAACAGGTATAAATAGTCCTTGAGTGAATATTTAAATAATAGGAAGGATGTAAAACATTGAGCCATTTTACCATATATTTTTTATATTTTAAGAATTAATGCATTCCCTCCCCTCAATGGTCTTGTTTTCATTCTAACGTGTAAAACTGTTATTAACTAGTGAGCTATAAAACTGGAGACAAAAAAATGATCCATCTGACTTTTTTAACATCTCTTTGGAAATACAGGATGATCCCTTTAATGCCCTAATGTGCTTTCTCAGAATGAGTTTTAAATAATGCACTAAACCCAAGACTTTTGCTGACTGACGTGTGGCTGTGTGTCCATGATTGCTGATAAAGATCTGGATCAATTGGTAGTGAAAATTTGATCTGTATTAGGTATAAGGTTGTGTTCACCCTGAAGGTGTATCATTGAGTATGGTTTATATTCCAAGGTGTCCTACTTTGGTGTGCTGTTTTAGATCCTGCACTGCACTTCCCATTTGCTTGCCTTGTAAACTGTGCAACAGTCTGGATTGTATGTTTCTTGAATCAATAGTGCTGTTTCTCTCTCACCATGGGCCATGTAACATGAATAAAACTAGTTCTAGATGGTTACATTGTTAGGTGTTTTCTTTGGTTAAATGTGAAATTTTGCCTTCCTGGTTTGTGCGTTGCCTTGTACTTTGACAGAAGTGATGATTGGTACAAATGCAGAGAGATAATAGTGGAAGAAAATCATAGAATAGTTGAGATTGGATGGGCCCTCTGGAGGTCTTGTGTTCAAAACCCACCTGGCGTAGACCCCCTGCTCAAGCAGAAACAACCGGAGCCAGTTGCTCAGGACTATTTCCAAGCAGCTTTTGAGTATCTCTGAGGATGGAGATTCTACAACCTCCATGAGCAATCTGTGCCAGTGCTCTGTCACCCTCACAATTAAGAAGTGTTTTCTGACGTTCAGGTGAAACCTTGTGTTTCAGTTTGTGCCTATTGTCTCTGATCCTGTCACTGCTCACCCCTGAAAAGAGCCTGTCTCCATTGTCTTTACACCCTCTCTTCATATACATTATATACATATACACCCACCCTTTATATACATTAATATGATCCCCTTGAGCCTTCTCCAGGTTGAACAGTTCCAGCTCTCTCAGCCTTTCATCATAGGAGAGATGCTCCAATCCCTTTGTCTTCTTCATGGCCCTTTGTTGCACTGTCTTTAGTATGTCCATATCTCTGTTATACTGTGGAGCCCAGAACTGAGCACAGTACTCCAGTTGCAGCTTTACCAGTCCTGAGTGAGGGCTGGGAAGGATCACCTCAACCTGCTGGCAACATTGTTCCTGATGCAACCCAGGATGCCATCTGCCTTCTTTGCAGCAGTGGCATATTTCTGGCTCATGTTCAACTTGGTGTCCATCAGAACCTCCAAGACCTGTTCTGACAAGCTGTTTTCCAACATGTACCGGTGCATGGGGTGGTTCTTCCCCAGGTGCAGGACTTTGCACTCCTCCTTGTTGAACTTCATGAGGCTCCTTTCAGCCCATTTCTCAAGCCAGTTCAAGTTTCTGTGGCGTATCAGCTACTTATACCAGTTTTATCTTGTAAATGAACTTTGAGGCTACACTTTGCCCCACCGTTCAGATCACCGATGAAGATGTTAAACAGGACTGGACCTGGTATTGACCACTTGAGTATATTGCTAGTCACTGGCCTTATATTCATTGGGATAGTGCTCTCTTGAGCTGGAAGGAGGTGATCCTTGAATATTATCCCGCTTTCTTGCTTCCCTCTTCCTTTGAGGGCCTTATCCTAGGTGACTCTTCTGAACAGATCTTTGAAAAGACCAGAGCCTGCTTTCTTGAAGGCCAGGGTTCTGGAGTTGTTTTTCCTTTTCCTTCCTGCCCCTAGGATCCTGAACGCCACCATCTCAAGGTCACAGCAGCCAAGGCTGTCTTTGGTCTTCGCATCCCCAATGAGCCCCTCCTTGATGAGTAGGAGGTCCAGAAAAGCGCCTCCCTCACTGGCTCCTTTATCACTTGTGTCAGGAAGTTACCATCAATGTACTTCAGGAAACTCCTGATCTGCTTTTATCTGCCTGCGTTGTCTCTCCAGCTGAGATTGGCATGGTTGAAGTGCCCCATGAGGACTTGGCTGTTTTCATATCTGTAGAGGGCGTGCTCCACTTGCTTTTCCTGGTCAGGTGGACTATAGCAGACACCCACTATAGTGTCATCTTTAATCCTAACTCATAAATTCCTGTTTGGCTCCTCTTCCATCCCAGGCAGAGTTCCATAAAGGGTGACTCCCCCTCCTTGTTTTCCCTTTCTGTCCTCCCTAACCGGCCTATATCTCTCTACTGCAATGCTTCAGTCATGGGAGCCATCCCACTATGCCTCTCATCCCAATCAGCTTGTAGCCCTGGAACTGCATACAGATGTCCAAATCGTCATGTTTATTCCCTGTACTGAGTGCATTAGTATACAGGCACTTGAGGGGCACCTCGGCATGTTAAGGGTCATATTCATGACAGCATAAGTAAGATGTGTGAAAACTTGTGCCAAGCTCAGGAAGTTGGCCAGTGATGACAGCTGAAAAGAGGATTGCAGTGGAAGTCATCAAACTCCAACCCTTGGTATTCTGCTGTCAGTTTTCTTCCCTCACCACACTAACAGGAAAGATGTATTTTTGTTACGCTTCTGGCCAATGTGGATTATCTTGAATGCTTTGTTGCTGTCACTGCTGGGTGATGTGACATGTGAACTATGTTATTTTTCATAGGTTTTTGCCAACAGACCTGTGCCAGTAGATGAGATTTATTTTTAGGACTAAATTAATATCTTTAATTTTTCCCTGAGGCTTTTAGCTTAAAAAGTAATTAATTGGCTATTCAAGCATCTACTAGTACCTAAGCAGCTGTTATATGACAGTAGAATAAACTGATCAGATCTGTACTCCTTTAACTATGATTGTGTTGGCGACCCACGTAGCAAAGAGTGCACAGAAAGGAAGATGTTTTATTGTGTTTATGTATTTGGGTAGAGCTGGATAGTGAGTTAGAAGATCAGCCAGGAAGAGGAGGCATTGGGTTGGCGTAGACAAGAATAGCTTGATGAAAACATGGCAAGGTTAGGTCTTCCTGTTAGCAGGAGCAGCTCTTGAATACTTAGGACAAAGTGGCAGCAGAATTTGCCTGGCGTGTGTTTGCTTGTTTTGATTTTTTTTTTTTTTTAATTGTCTTTCCATAATGCCTCCTTTTGAGAGAAATGTCTTCTCTAGCTTTGCCTCTCACAAAGCCCTTGTGTGCTCTAATTTTTCTCCTATGTCAGAAAAAGTTGTCCTTCAGCAAAGGGGAGATGCAGATACTTTTGCAGAAAATCTGTTTTATAAAGTTTTATGCGTGCATTATCTGGACTACAGTAAGGTTTCCTATAGTAACTTAGAACACTTATATAGCACGCCTGACTTTTTTGTGGCTTTGATTGAAGTTCTTAGTCTCAGTTCTGTACTGTATCAGGTTCCTAAGACTTCAACGGTAACATGTTTGAGCAGATTTTTTCTGATATTCCTTGCCTTGGCTTCCAGAGCAAATCATTTGTCTCAACCGTTTCAGGAGCAATGCTAGAGTGTATGCTTCTGGCTGCACAGTAATTTCTGTAACTGTGTGTGCAGTAGGTGACATCTGTCTAACTGCTGAATTGTTTGCAATCAATGTGATTTAATAGCAAAAGAAATAAATTCCCAAGGCTGATGAGCATGCAGGTAGAAGAAAAAGCAGTGATCTTTCTCATTAAGAAAAGTGGTATCATCAATCCAGTTTGAAGATAGGGGCTTGTAGTGTTGAGCATGAAAAGGAACAAGGACCATTAATGAAATTATTTGTGGGCTATCAAAAAGAGGTCTAGGCATGGGTCTCTGGAGACATATGCTTTGGATTTTTGACCAAAATAGTGTTGATAAACATAATGTTTTAGCTGTTGCTGCACAGTGCTTGCACAGCATGAAGGCTTTTCTGTTTCCCAGTCTGTCCCCCACAGCGACAAGAGTTTGGGGCAATGGGCAAGAGGTTGGGAGGGCAGACAGCTGGCACAGCTGACCTGTGGTGACCAGAGAGATATTTCATACCATGTAATGTCTTGCTCAGCAATAAAACTGGTGTTTTTTTTCCACCAAAGTAGCTGTTGCCTAGGGACTGGCAGGACACCTGTCTCCTGGTGGTGAGTTTGGTTGGGTTGTTTGGTTTTTGCCTTTCATCACTTTTTCCCTTCTGATTTCCTTTCCCCCATTCCACTGCAGGGGAGTGAGCAAGCAACTGGGTTGGGGCTTGCCTGCCAGCCGGGTCAACACACCACACTTGATATATGTGAATTAAGGTTATGTTTTTAGAAACCTGCTGTTCTACAGTCTTAAAAGCTCAGATGACTTTGGGTTTTGCTATCACATTAAAAAGGAGATATAGCATATAATATTCCAGAGGTTATCTTTGAAATCAGTATTTACTAACTGATTTATATTAAAAAAGAACATTATTTTAGTGCTGGAATATGGCGATTTTGAAGAAAACAGCTGAAGAAAAGAGTAATATGTGGGAAAAAGAAAAGGGAGGATACCAGTTTTTTGAAGTTTGCAGAAAGTCATTCTTTGTTAATTAGGAAAATTTTTTCCTATTTGAAAGGCAAAAGTCCACCTAGGTTTACTTTTAGGGAGGCCTTGAATTTTGAAAGCATTTGTTTGAAGGTAAATAATGTTTCTTGAAGATACAGATCAAATTGCTTTAATGTTGATTTCTAAAGGAGAAGGTTTCTTTAGGAGGTAACTTCATATATGAACTCAAGAACTGTACATATGCCCTGAAGTACTTAATACAGACACTCTAAAACCCCCCAGAATTTGAATGGAAAACTACAAACGTAAGAAAATAATTGGAACCTTGATGTGCTACTTTACAGTGAATTGGGTTAAAATTTCAAGAGGTTTTTGTGCAAGTTTTCTTTAAGGGAATCTGAATGTTATGTGTTGTCTTGTGTCTAGTTGTCTTGGATCCTGGTAAAAGTCATTTTTGTTGAAATTCCTACTTTTGTCATCAGGCCAAGTTTATAGATTTTCTGTTTTGTTTCTGTTTTCGTGCCCGTGGGGTGTTGGGAGTAACTTTTACGCACATGTAAATTCTTGTTAACCAAAACAGGTAGTCATGCTGGCCAGGAGTTTGAGAATTACACACCATGCATAGCAACTGACATGTTCAGAGCTTGTCTTTTAGCTGATAATGTTCCTTGTTTTAATGAGGATTTCTTTGAAAGCTAGGAGGGTGTCTCTATTCATTTTCTTAAAAACAAACAAAAATTGTAGCATTTGCAAATAATATTCCTTAAAAGATTATGTTGATGATTGTATCTCTGTGGGTGTCAGTAGTATTGTTTGCTAATGTGGTTGAATTAGTCACTGCATTTTCCTCTGGTAACGACCCAGTCCTTTATAAACATATCTCTCTAGCTCTAGTCTCTTTGTTTTGTGCTGTAAGAAGATACCAACTGATCTGGAGTTGTTTGTGTCATGCCACTAGTGCTGGGTCATCTGATGAGGTGGAGTTCCTGAAATAATTTTCTAACTTTCTTTAATCTCTTTAGGCCAGATTTAGACATTAATCTGTTGTTTTTTTGGGCATGTTTAGTTCTTCCCTCCAAAGTATCAGAGCATTTCTTAGGTTAGGATGGTTACTAGTTACAGTGACCTAAGTATCTGCCAGAGAAGTGAGTGCTTAACATAGGTGAAGTGACAGATGATCCCTTTGATCCTCTTTGCTACCCAGAGTAAAAACTTCTGTAAATGAAGTTTGTCCTTCCCTTTACTTTTTGAACTCTCTTGGTCCTGGATAGACATTTGCTTATTCGGGCATAAACACAGCTTCTTTTTCAACTTACTTTCTTCTGTTTAGAACAAAGAATTGTCTTGAGATCAGGTTTGGGGATTTGAGTGCAAGACTGAGACAGAGGAGTATTTCATGCTATTATTGTTAGTGAGTCACTTAATTACTCAGATTGTTGATTTACTCACCTTTGATGCCTATAATAAATATTTCACATATAATTATCAAACATACTTTAAGATTGGCAGTGATTTGTAGCAGTTGTATAATGAAACAGCTATTAGGAGTGAATGAATAGCAGTTTTCACTGGAAGTTGTATTAACTAAAGAGTAAAAAGGGGGACTATTTTATGGGACTATTTTTTACTGTCTAGACATTTTTTGTCTTATATTTCTATGATATATATGTAGACATATATATGAGGGATGTATCTACATTACCAATAAAAAAATTTTCTTAATTGTTTCTTGGCACTGTCAGTTGCTTTTTGTAAGTTAAAAAAATAAAAGTGTCATATAAGGTATGTATTAAAGTTTTATTATTTGGGGGTTTATATAGACCTGTGGTTATTCTTTTGTGCTGTTAGGTTTAGCTTTTTGTGGATCTTCATCTTGAAGGATTAATTTTCATTAGCCATGGATTCAGACATAGTAACAAATATTGAACACATTATAAATGGATGTTAATGTAAAATACCTTGTTTTAATTAAAATTCAAAATTTGCTTTTTGTTTCATCAGCAAACACATATCTCTTTATGGTGCAAGCTCGTGGTATAATGTTGAGAGAAAATGTAAAAACAATAGGACACATGATCAGATTGTACACTAACAAAAATACTACACTGAATGGCACAGGTAAGAATATTTCTTCTTTATTTTTTAAAGGAGCTTTATGCAGGGGAAAAAAAAGCCAAACCTTTGTGGCATGTCTTCACTATGAAAAGCTAGACCCACGTCCTACCTTTCTGTAATAGAAGTGAAGGCCAAATAGTTACTATTTATCAATTCACTTTAGTAGGAAATATTTGTCATAGTTGTAACAAAGATATCTTGATTTAATTGTTGTACCTTTAGTGCAGTAATTTTTTTTAGTTTTTTTTTTTTTTTTTTTTTAATCATGCTGCTAGGAATGTTCTTACCTTCATGATGATATGTTACAAATTCAGTGGATAACATAGTTTCTTACAAAAATCAATTCCTCTTTTTAAGATTATCCTGAAGGAAACAATTCTAGTGACTGTGTTGCTCAAACAACAATGTATCTTCCAGAAAACTTCACTTACTCTCCTTACCAGGCTTGTCCAGAGAAGCTGCCTTACATGAGTAAGTTTTAAACTCACCTTAATGTTTATCCAGTTAATTGAATTGTACTAAAACGAAGCACAATTATTTTAATATAAAATATCAATGTGGGGAGTTAAAATATATAGCAGAAAAGAATGAATAAAATGTATCTGAGAATAGACAACAATGCTTAGCAGAATTTTGCATGTAACCGTTGCATTACTAAAGCTTTTGGCCTCTTCGCTAATGTCCTAGTATGTCTTAAATTTTACTTACATATTATTTTACTTTCTACAAATTCATTATTAAATTGCTTAATTAATATGTAGGAATAGTCTATTAAAAGTACCCATTCAGAGTTGCATATTTTGAGAAATAGTTAAAAATTTCTATATTGGAAATGGTAGTCCTAATAGAGTGATTCATGAATCAGAAACTAGTTCTCAAAACTTCATCAGCTAATCAGTATGTGAAATCAATACATGGAAAACTGAACAAGATGGTGCAGTGAAGTGAGAAGTAATAGAGATAAGAAAGTGCCAAAGCCTTGTCATAATGAATAAGTAGTACTTACATAACAAGTGGAAAGATGTGATCCTTAGGAAATTTTAAAATTAAGCTTTTAAACTCAGATGCTTAAGATCCTAAGCTGTTAAATGGAACTTGTTTAAGTAACCCTAATTTTATTTGTATTTAAGCCTAGAATCTAAACTTCCTGTTGTTTTGTTTGAAAGTATTTAGTTGCAGCAGAGTATCATGCAGAAATAAGAGACTGAATACTTTGGCACCATGCTGTTTTGGTTTCCTAGGTTTTTATAAAGCCTGTAATATTAGAGTTGTAGTAGTAGCAGTATTATCCCAGTGCATGTAGAAGGCCTTATAAGCAGGTATTGCACAGTTAAAACAGTTACACAAATTCAGATGGGAAGAGTTCCTTTATGTGAGTCAGTGTCCTAAACCAGATTTAATAATTTGGCTGAAATGCTGTTGGCATGGGATTTTTTTTATCTTCTTCCTGTAGACAAAGTCTGACTTTCAAAATCATGTGGTTATTCTTTCCTATAATATTCCTTATGTAAAAAAATAAAACTAAGTTATTCCAACAGTAATATTTTAGCTACTTTGGGTAACATATAAAAAGTTTGAAAAATGTCTACTCTGGATAACCAGAGAAACAAGAATTATGGTTATGATGATTGAAAAATTAATATAAATCAGTATTTTTAATGAAACTTTCAAGGTTTGAATTCTGCCAGATTAGTTAGTTCAAAACTGTGTTGGCTTCTGCTACCTTTTTTACTTGTGTATTAGTCTGCTGTCCAGGAGTGATGAGTCAAGTTAAAAGGTACTAAGGTACATTAGTAGGTCAGACCTGCTTATAGCACACTAAGGTACCTTAGTAGGTCAGCCCACTTATTGCATGTTATCTTAAATCATTGATGCAGTTTAGAATTGCCAGAGTAGGGATGCATTCTGCTCTGTCATCTTTGCTATCAACCACTCTGGCTATTTGTAATTCTACCAGAATTTGTCTATAGGTCTCCATATTGCTGCTCTCTCTCTTTTCCTTTTTTTTTTTTTTTTTTTTCAATAACGTCCTTGTACTTATTCTCTTCTGCTTAATTTAATAGAAAAATTGTAATTTTAATAGAAAATAATTCACTAGTTACTGTTCTGCAAAGAAATGTATGTCTCACCCTTTGCTTTTTCATGTATACTTTTTTAATCATTGTGTGTTTAATTGTAATCTAAATAAAGCTTCTCTGAAGGTTATTTAATGCAATGTGATGTTGTAGGTTATTTTGAGATAGCAAGGGAAGAAAGCTTTTCGAATGATGTATATTTTGACCTGCTTAGTAGCTTAAAGTTATTATAGAAGTCAACTACTCTTCCTTACAACCACTTGATGAATTTGTATCATGAAAGGAGTATGGTAAAACTGTGTTTTGTCCCAAATATATGCACTCTTAAAATAGGACCAACTAGTGCTAGTGCTTTTGTTAGTGACTCAGTATTTCAGTTTATAACTTACTGGTTGAGTACTGCTGTGCTAGTTCATAAGCAAGACACCCCTACTTCAAGAGAGAAGCAATACAAAGCAGCTTTAATCAGCATGATTTTAATACTGACTAGAGAGGTAAATGGAAAGCAGAGTAGGTTTTCTATTATATGAATTAAAACCATCCTGTTAAGAATTTTTACGCAGTCACTTCATGGTTTGTCTAACAACTAGCTCTTAATGAGCTGTAATAAATATAATATCCAGCTATTTTACTTTGATCACTTCAGTACACTGAGGTTGAATATCCCTAAACCATTTTAAATAGATATTAGAAAAATCTATTTTGTATTTCAAAAATAACAAGTCATCAGTGGAGGAGGTTCTGCTGTCTGCAGAAGTAGTATATTCTACTATTCTGTTCACCAAATAGTTAAGCTTTTCCCAGTACTCAACCTGCATTTACTTTTTTCTCTTTTTCCCCTCCTGCAAGTAAGTTGCCGTTCTTGATGCTTGAAAATAAGTTGGCTGCCATCTATGTACCAAATCATTCTGTCTTGAAAAGACTTACGTTTTTGGCAGCCTCTTCCTTTGTAGATAAACCAGTAACTTCAGCCTTTCTAGACTACATAGTTTCTAAAGCTCTTGTCATTTTTGATTTTTGTATTGTAGACTTTCTCTAATTGGATTTCCTTTTGAAGCATCATAACTGGCTAAAACCCTGGTTACAAAACAAGCTACTAATTACCTTCTCTGTTTTTCATGTAACAGCAGTTAATGTAATCCAGAATGAGATTTGCCATTTTGTGCAATTGCTTTACAGTTTGTCTCATATTAATAGACAATCCATTATAAACTGTCAAAATATCTTTCTGCATACTGCAGCATAGCCAGGTATTTCCTGGTTTGTGTGTGTATGCTTCATTTCTCGTTCAGTAAAAATCCATATTTTTTTAACAATTAATTTCATTTTGGATTTCAGCATGTATGTGATTTGTGGAAATTATTTGTTTTTCTGATTCTGTTCTTCAAAATCCTTCTGCTTCCTCAGCTTTCCTTTTTTGTGGATTGCATAAATACGCTTACTGCAGCATGCTAGACAGTGATGTAAGTAGTGAGTACTAAGCCCAGATATTTACTGAGATGCCTTCTTTCCCTGCCAGTGACAGAGAAATACTGCTGGTTTCTATTCACCCATCTCCTGTGTACTTTTGATAGTACTAATTTTTAATTTTACTACAGGTAATTTTTAAACAGTCTGAAGGGAATTTCATCATGTCCCATAAAGTTAGAAGCACCTGCCTTAAATAAATACTGTTTTACCTGTCCTCCTGTTTTGTTGGGTTTTTTTTGTTTGGTTGGTTGTTGTTTGTTTTTGTTTTTTGTTTTTTGTTTTTTTTTTTTTTTTAATTTAAACTCTATAAGCATCTGATTGCATCTAAACTTTTCTTGGGAGACTAAAGCACTTGAGTCCTTTGCATCATGTGTTATTTGCTTCCTTTTCTGGTGTAGTAATTGACTTTCATTCACCTTTATTTTCCTATTAAATTCTATAAACTGAAAGGCTCTTGTTGCTTCTCTGTCCCTTGGTAGTTGAAATTGATTTGGTGATCTGTTTACTTTTTGAAATTTAATTTGTACATGTTTATAAACTTGTCCTTTGTTTATTGCCCTTATTTCTACCTTTTGTAACATTTCTTTTTCGGGTTATTGAACAGTTTCAAATACAACCATAATGCTAATCCAGGCTAGCTTATTTATTTGTTTGCTCTGCAGGATTAGCTTGTTCTGGTATATATTTATATTCTTTTTTTCAGCAACTGCCAAGTTTCTTTTTTCTTCCAAAGTAAATAAATTAATGTGAGCAAATCTGTTCTTAGAAGATATTCTTCTTATTGTGCTGTTCTTGATCCTTTTTTTTTATATATAATTTTCCTTTTTTTTTTATAGTTACTTTCTACATTTAATCAGATCCCAAACTAAAATAGCTTTTTCAGTGTTTCTGCCTTCTGAAAACAATAGTTAGTCCTAATATACTCCAAATATGTCAATCTTTCCAAAAGATTTAGAGAGCTAGTCAATTCGTTGTTACAACATGAAGCAACCTTTGGACGCAAATAGGATCTTTTGGGTGCAGGCACAGGGAAGAAAAGTGGAATAATTTCTTTCGCTGACTTTAAAATTCCAACCCTTCCTGAAAAACTTAAATTTTTAGACAAAAATAAGTAGAATATTTCATGGTGTTTGTCAGATAACTATTGCAAGTTTTTTATATGATGATCTAGCACAGTAGTTGCTGAAAAGCAGCTTGAGTTTCTGGTTAATTAGCGTTATTCTACTCTTTCCCTCAAATTTTCTTGATTCCTTCTGCTTTGGAGGGTGTTTACTATGAATCATCGTTTCCGGTTTTGAAATTTATACACATGTATAAGCTAATGAGCAACAACTCTTAGCTATCAGCTAAGTGTTTTCTCATAATAAGTAATAACCTGATTATATTTGCTACCATAGTGAGATCATTATTCAATATATTACTGAATTCCACTGTCATCAGTAGCCATTTGAAAATACTTTTTCCATTGGGCTAATTAACTCTATCAGTGGTAATTCGCAGATGCAAGCCACTTGCTGTAAGTTGGTTTGATGCAGATAGTGGTGAATTAGTGGATGAAGGCTGCACATGCAATGTGTGTAATTGTTTAGAATTTAAATTGAGGAAGTTTGTTGAGTGTGGTGATGGTGCATTTTCATTTTTTGTGGAAGTGCTGGTAGGAACACACCAAGGATTTGAGCATTAGTTCAGTAGTGCGGATGATGTGGAATTAACAGTGGTAATAGATACAGAATTCAAATTACTTTTCATGTTCTGTGTCCTCTGAAAGGAATATTTTGCTGGTAAAGTTTATTGAAAGAATGTTTATATTGAGAAATATAGAAATTCATTCTGTAAAACCTGAATATTAAGAGGATAGTATAAATAGTTTCTTTTTTTATCTGTAGGTAATGTAACTACAAATTTCTTGTGCTATTTATCTGTGATAGACCTTGTAGTGTTAGATCTGATGTCTTAATTCAAATTAATATTTTTTTTCCTTAGGAGGCCTTATAGATGTCAATATGAGTGAAATTAGTTTTGATGAAATTCAGCAACTGTTTTCAAAAGATTTAGACATTAAACCAGGAGGACACTGGAAACCAAAAGACTGTAAGCCAAGATGGAAGGTGAGATGCTGTTGGGTTATTTTTGTCATTTTTTTCTTTTTCTGTTGATGTATAAGAATAGTTTACCATTGCAAGCACTCAATCTTCTACTTCTATGTATTTTAAACAATATGCTGTATATGTATTATGCTATCTGTTCTCAAGAGCCTAAAACTTGAAGAAAACTTGAAATGGATTGTCAAGAGCTTCTAAAACTTCATTAACTGTTGTTAGTCAACATATTATCAGATGGATGCAAATTTGTCCTGTGTGTATGTTGCTTAAAGTATGATTAAAAACAAGTGAACATTAAAGGGAAGTCTTATTTATATTCTACTCTAGATTTTTTTTTTTAACCATTTGAGCAAAATTCCAACATGCCTTTCCTACTTTCCTACCAACTTTCCTACCAGGAATGAAAGTTTAAAACACATATGCGATTTAAATGTAAAAGTTGAAAAGCCTGTGTATGCCATGGGAAACTTGATCTGTATTGAAACACTGAAATTTAAAAATGCTAATACAATAGCTAAATATATATCTAATTTTTTGAAGGTGGCAATCCTTATTCCTTTTCGGAATCGCCATGAGCATCTTCCAATTTTTTTCCGTCATCTGATACCTATGTTGCAGAAGCAGCGGCTGGAATTTGCCTTCTATGTTGTTGAACAGGTAACACCATTTTCTTGAAAAGTTACTTTTCAAGATTCCTTGCTAAAGGGGATTTGATATTTTTAACAAGATTTGGATGAATCCAGATTTTAAAAATTACTCTGTTGTTCTAATCCTTTGAATGAAAAAAGAAAGTTCAGCTCCATTCCCCAGTTTAAGCAATGGCCAGATACATATTGCTTTTCTTCAAATATGGGCTGGTATTTCATAGCTGATAACACGTCATCTTTGAATCTATTGTCTTTGTATGTATTCAAGGACAAAAAGATGGGGCTACATGTGACTGGTGACTGGTCACCAATGGTGTTCTTCAGTGCTCAATTAGAGGGCCTGTTCTGTTCAGTATACTTATCAACAATCTGGATGCAGGAGTTGAATGCAACATCAGCAAGTTTGCTGATAGTAACAAACTGGGAGGTGCTGTTGACTCTCTCTAGGGGTGGAATGCCTTGCAGAGGGATCTAGATAGGTTGAGCATTGGGCAATGATTAATTTAACACGTCAAAATGCTGGATTCTGCACCTAGGATGGAGTAAAGCTGGGCACAAGTATAAACTGGGAGAGGAGTGGCTGGAAAGTAGTGCTGCAGAAAGGGGTCTGAGCCTGCTTATCAAGAGCAGGCTCAGTGCGAGTCAGCAGTGTGCCCTGGCTGCCAAGAGTTCAAACCACACCCCGTGGTGCATGAAACACAGTAGATCTGGTCAGTCAAATGAGGTGATTATCCTGCTGTATTCAGCATTGGTGCGGCCTCACCTTGAGTACTCTGTGCTGTTCATGAAGGATATGAAAGTGCTCGGATGCCTCCAGAGGAGGAAAGTAACAAAGCTGGGGTCAGGGCTGGAAGCATGTCCTGTGAGGAGCGGCTAAGGACTCTGGGCTTGTCTAGCTTGGAGAAAGGGAGGTTGAGGGGTGACTTCATTGCTCTCTACAGCTTCCTGAGGAGGAGAAGGGAGGTGCTGATCTCTTCTCTCTGGGATCCAGTGACAGGACGCATGGGAATGGCTCAAAGCTGATAGTAGGTTCTTTCCAACTGAAATAGTCTATTCTAGTTGACTGTTTCAACAAGAAACAAAGTGTAGTGTTGCTTTCTTAGTTTATATCACTATTTCTTTAACTTGTACTTTCATGCTATGTTTATCCAAACCACCCATGTTTTGATACTTCAGAGTTGCTAGTGCTGTTACATTTTGTGTGAAAGGGGAGAGCAACACAGTTGATGAAGTTGATTCTAGCCAGAGCTGTTGCTCTGCTTAGCTAGAGGAATAACAGCCATCTTTGTCAATGTGTTTTTTTGTTGGTTTTGTTTTTGTGCGTGTGTGGTCGAGAATATATTTCTCATAGTATTGAAATTTTGTCTCTTTCTTCTTTATTCTTGCAATGTCTCCTTTGTTTTCTGTTTGAAGACAGGTACGCAACCTTTTAATCGTGCAATGCTATTTAATGTTGGCTTCAAAGAGGCTATGAAGGATGCTGTCTGGGACTGCATAATATTTCATGATGTGGATCACTTACCTGAAAACGACCGAAATTATTATGGATGTGGAGAAATGCCACGCCATTTTGCAGCAAAGCTGGACAAATACATGTACATGTAAGTAATTATCTTTATTCTTGTTTCTTAAAGACCCAGAAACATTCCTGAAGTGTGTATGAGTTTTGTGACAGTATACACAGTAGGTGAAACCAATAAAACAGCCTCCAACTACATATATGAATATGTAGTTATTAATGGAAGATTTAAGTTTAGCATCTACATTTGATATGTTGCTAATTTGAAGATATTTATAATTTTCAGTGTTAAACTTGTTGCAATGAGGTTGACTGTATTTAAGTCCATGTATGTCATAGGGGAAACACTTAACTTGCTTATTAGGAATCTTCCCTGGCAACATGAGTTTTTCAGTGGTTGTTAACAAAAATAAGGAGATAATCTTCAGCAAAATATTACAGGAAAAATGTATTAATTTTCTTATGAATATAGAAGTTATTTCTGCTTTGTACTGTTTTTTAAACAGGAGATTTTCTTACTGCTAGGACACTAAGTATTGTGTATTCAGTCCTATTGTAATTTGATGAATATAGTTGGTCCTACTGTTTTGTTATTTTCTACACTTCTGCCATTTTACATTAATGATGTTTCACTTGCTTTTTAACACTCTGCTCTCTCATAACACTCTTCCTGTCACTTCATATAAAGCTGTAGCTTATTGCTTGTTAGATGTATGTATTTGCCATCCTGAAAATTTATTTGTGAAGTTTATCAACTTGACAACTTGGTCAGCCTGACAGATCAAAGGCAATGCACTGAAAACATGACACTGTTTGGACTTCAGTTTGTCAGTAAATTGGCAGTCAAACCTGTAAAGATTTTATATGTATTGAAAAATATCTAAATTAAACATAAAAATATGTATTTACATAATAACTTATGTATTGATATATACATTTCTAAAATTTATAAAATATCAAAATAGAGAAAGATTTACAAAATATGTTTATGAAAATAAATGTATGCAGTAATGCATATTTATAAAATATAAAAATATATATTTATGTATATATACAAAAAGTGCTCTTGCACCACACACATACATACATACATACATATGAATATAAAGCTCAAACAGTTCCATTAGCTGTCATACTCTGGTTGTTTTTATTTTTGGTTGATGGGTTGGTTTTGGGTTGTTGGTGGGGTTTTTTTGTTGGTTGGGACTTTTTTGGGAGGGGAGTGTATGTTTTGGTTTTAGGGAGGCGTTGTCTCTGGGATTTTAGTACACCTGTTATTTCAGTTGAGTAGGGATATACATAGTAACAACCTTCCCCGAAAATTATCAAGATTTGGTTGAATCCTGTGTTTCCACAGAGGTCAAAAATTACGTGACTGTATGTTTCTTTTTCTTTCCCCTTGCATTCTGGAGTTATTTGTCCTTCAGTGTGGCAATTGTGTCCTAAGCAATGGTAAATCTTTTCGTAGATAGTCCTAACTTCTTGAAGGTTCCAGGTTTGGAAGCGTCTCCTGAGAAATATGTTTCATTACTTTTATTTGATGAAATTGTGTGCTTTTTCTGTAAAGAGGAACACACTTTACTGTGGCAGCATCTAGGTTAAGCATACAAGTCAATATTAATGGAAGTAGATATAAATACTTATTTTTTTTGTTTTGCTTTGGTTTGTTTTTTAGATTGAAAATATGTTTTGAGAGCTGAAAGTCACATTGCCTGCGTCTTAGTACGTTATGTTATATAGCTATAGTGTCTGTTTGTGTTGGCTGACTAATTATTACTTAATCATAGAATCATAGAGTGGTTTGAGTTGTAAGGGACCTTAAAGATCATCTATTTCCATGCCCCCTGCCATGGGCAGGAACACCTTCCACTAGACCAGGTTGCTCAAAGCCCTGTCCAACCTGGCCTTGGGCACTTCCAGGGGTAAGACAGCCACAGCTTCTGTGGGAAACCAGTTCTAGTGTCTCACCACCCTCGTAGTGAATAATGTTTTCCTAATGTCAGCTAAAAGCCATTATCCCTTGTCCTATCACTCCATGCCCTTGTAAAAAGTCCCTCTCCAGATTTCTTGTAGGTTTAATAATATGTATTAGGAAATACTGTATGCTTACTGACAAAAGAAATACCAAAACACAAAAACCCCACAAACCCAAAACTAAACCAACCTGTCTATAGATCCTTTTGATTCAAAAGTTCTAAAACCTGGAAAATTGTTTCTCAAATAAGTATGCTTTTCAGTGTGGTTAGATATGTACTGTTAAACTGTTCCCCTTGAGTTTTAACAGTTCTGTAGGATGTAGTTACGAATTAAAATTACTGAATTGATGCATTACTAATTGTAATTTTTTCAGTTGATCAAAGGGGATGGTTTTTGTTTTGGTTTTTTTTTTTTTTTTCAGTCGAATAGTGTTGAAATACGATAGTTTGAGGGTTTCACTTAACACTTCAGCTATGGGTCTAAATCGGCCATCTGAAATATGTGGTAAACTTCTGTTTCATGATACTAATTTGAGCTAGTTTAAGAGTAGCTTGTATGCAAATCAGACACTACTGCAAACATTTTGTTCAACTTCCATGTATCTTAGTGCCAGTGATCTGTGAGCCAGTTTTGCTTAGTAAATGCGTTCATCATCTGTGTATGTCCTTAGCTTGGAGTTCTTGTGTTTTTGAAAGATATTGTTCAAAGAGAGGGTTACCTATCTAAGTTCAGCTAATAATACAGAATTTGTCTTTTGTTTTAAGTCTTCCATACAATGAGTTCTTCGGTGGCGTAAGTGGCCTGACAGTAGAGCAATTCAGGAAGATCAATGGGTTTCCAAATGCCTTTTGGGGATGGGGTGGAGAAGATGATGATCTTTGGAACAGGTGAGTGTTCAGTGCTTACATCTTTCTCATTGTTCTGTGCAATCCACCCTTTGAGAGCTGTTAGGTGTTGTTTTTTTTTTCTGTCAGATGTTACCTTTTTTAAATTTGTTTTAGATGAACAAATTCTAAAACTTCTAAAGGGTTCACTTTAAAAATATCAAGACATAACATTAAAAGAGGTAAATATGACGTTCTTTTTTCTTGGCCTGGGCTTTTAAGAGTGAGATCTTGTAACAAATAACAGAATTAACAATAGATACCAGTATTAAGCATATTTATTCTCATTCCTTCTAGTCTCCTATGCACTGTGTTTTGATTTTAATTTCCATCTCTCTTGCTGCTGGCATTATGGAATACCATCCCACAGACATGAAGAGTAAGGGTGAGGAGCAATGTTGGAGACAGAAGCTAATTTGTGACTATATTAATATTCACAAATTGGACAATGGACAGCAATTATTACTAACTGCTTACAGTAAACAAGTGTAAAATGTTCCGGTTGAGCTGTTGAAACCAATTGACTGCATAAGTTTATATGTAAAGAGATATTTTAAAGGAAGAGTTTGTAGGTTTTTATTCTTTTTTCCTGACTATTTTAATATTTTTATGCAGTTGTGCTTTAAGAACAAAGCAGGAAATACTAAATATGAAATAATAATAGTTATAATTATTACTACTATTATTTCACATTTCATTGTTTTTTGCCAGCTTTTGTGGTTGTTGGGTTAGGAGTGTTTTGGTATTTTAGGGTGAGAATGTCAGTGAATGCGAAGACTAGCTTAAAACGATTTGATGCACATTTTTCACTTTTGCCATAACTTTTAAAACCGTCCTTTGATACTCTTCAGAAAAATATTTATGTATTGTACCACAGGGTTCACTATGCTGGGTACAATGTAACAAGACCAGAAGGAGATTTGGGGAAATACAAATCCATTCCTCATCATCACAGAGGTGAAGTCCAGTTTTTAGGACGGTAAGGGAAACGGAAAACTGTTCAAATGCTAGAGCTAAAGATGTAAAATATTTTCTTACGCATATATAAATCTTCCACACATACAATTAAACAGTCAGTGCTTATCAGCGTTATTCCATCTTTAATGCTAAACTTTGTGTTTTCTTAAACACAGTTTGCTCTTCAGATATTTCTTATTTAACTATGGGAGAGACGAAGTTTGTGTGTCAGAAGATATTATCATCATAATCTTTGATGCGGAATGTTATTGTTCCTTAATAGTTCGGCATTAGTGCTGGCAGGGCTCCATTAGGTGTTTAATTTGGATATTCTGCAAAAGCAGTGCATCTAGGGAAAATCACTCCTGCATGAAAACAGGCTTTAAAACTCCTCAAGGATTGGTTTCTTCCATCATATTCATTCTTTTCTGAGCTACTTTCTTTTCATTTCCTGCTTATATTGACATGAACTTTTTCTTTTGGGTTTTCTTTCTTTTGCTACAAAGATGCAAAAGCCACCTTAATTGTCCAGTAGGTTCTCGCTGCTCTACCTTGAAATAGTAAATAGAATGCAGCAACTGAGCTATACCTAAAAATTAGTATGTCAAAAGCAACATAACGGCTTACGGTATGTGTTTTCAGATAATTAGAAGTACTGCTCAGTTCTGTTAATAATGGGTGTTTTTTTCTGGGAGCATCTTTTTTTTCTACTTTATTCCGAATTTTTTTTGAAAAAAGACGTGCAGTAGACATGAGTAAATACCTGATATGGAATTAAAATTATATATATGTAAGCTGGGGAAGGGGAAATCTGGGTTGTTTTAGTCACCTCAAATTTGCAAATGCAAGAGTCTGAAGAATGAAATCAAGAACAATTCCAACTTTTAAGCGTATAATGATGACAAGTGACAACTCTTAGATATTATCTGAGCTCTATAGTTGAGTTTTATAGCAAAAGAACATAAAGAAACTGAATGTTCTTTAAAAATCAGTTTTGTTTGGGATCATAAAAAGTATACATATTGAATTCCTTCTTTGTTATTTAGTCTTAATGTTAACTTGTATATGTGAATATAAAATATTACTGTATTAAAAAACCAGAAAGTGGCTTCTTTGAAAGCTTAGGTAGGCAATTTTGTAATTTCAAGGGCTGAGAGGTAGTTTCATAATTTAAAGCATATTTCAGAATTAAATGAATATTACAGTATCATGTCTAACATCAATTGAATTGTCTTGCAAATGTTTCTCATGTTTTCTTCTTCCAACTCCCTCTGCAGATATAAACTTCTGAGGTATTCCAGAGAACGTCAGTATATTGATGGGTTGAACAATTTAATATATACTCCTAAAATACTTGTCAGTAGATTGTATAAAAATATAACTGTTAATCTCATACCAGAACTTGCTCCTGTTGGAGACTATTGATGAAAGTGGAATGACAAGCTACTCTACCAGAATAAACTTTTTTAACACTGGAAGCTACTAACAGACACTGTAAAACAAAACAAAACCAACAAGCAGCATCTTAGAATTAGAGATTTTTAACCATTTGATGATGCATATTAGCAATGAGAAGTAAAGTGATTGTATGTACCATGCATTTTGTTCAAAAAGGAAAGGCAGCAGCTACCACTCAGATGTTTACAGCATGAGACTACTGTTCAAGCCTTCATTCTTCATATTCGCTATCTTAACTACTCAACTAAATAAACTGCAGAAAACAGACTTTTAGCTTCTCTGGAAGTAGGGACAGAGGCCTCTTCCAGGAATTTTTTTATACTAAACTGCCTTCTCCCAGCCCCCATATTTAAATGAATGCTTTTGTTTCTTTTTAAAATGTGTTTTGTAAATATGTGATGTAAATGAATGTGTGTATATTGCTTTTAAATTGCTCAATATTTTATGTTTCAGTATGTATTCGAGTGTGTTCTTGTTTGAATTCTATAGGAATGTTTTTATTAGCATGAAAGAACAAGTGTAAAATGTAAGTATGCTTAAAAAAAGGTTATACCTTATGCAAAATGAAGGAAATATTAATTGTTGGCCAGCTATGACTGTAAACTGTTATACTAGTTTTGAGCTCTAGGCCTCCTGCATATCTGTATAGGAAAATCAATTTCATATATGAATGTGCTAGAAAGAAAGCTTTTCATTTTATTTATTGCCAGCAAAATTGTATGATACCCTGCCTGCCATCTAAATCCTATTTATATGCATATTGCATGTCTATTACGGAAAAATCTTGCAGTTGTTGTGTTTTATTATCTACAGGAACTGTTTCCAAGTGTGCCACTAGTGTCAATGTCAGGGATTTTAATGCCTAAAACAGTGTGTCTGGGTGTGTACAGTATTTTGGTATTGTTCTTTTTTTTAAAAGAATCCTAGTAAACAGCACTTTTATTCCTCCAAAATCAGAAGAGCCAAAAATGTGTCTTCATTGGAAGAATATTTAAGTTAGATTTTTAAGAAAATAATAAAACATAGTTCTAATAGTTCTAACTCTTGTATTGTGGGATTTTCAGAACCATGGTGTTGGTCACACTGCTCTGCTGATGATGATGTGATAACATAAGCGGATCTAAAAGCTGGCCAATTCCAAGTGCTTTTTAAAATTCCACTCGTAATATATTAATCAATATAGCTATTTAAGGGCCTATTCTGGTAGAGTGCTGAGTGCTTCTATGATGCACTGAGTATCCTCAAGTCAATGACTTTCAATGAGATTGAGGTTGCACAGTCCAACTAAGGATTGGTCCTTTCTGTTTCTCTATTTTTGTGGTGTTGTATGTATAATTAGCCCCTTTCCTTGGCTTATAATGCGAAACGTATCTTCTTATTTTCTGTTTCCTTGTAATGTTCTGCTACCTAAAAGTATCCCACTGCTAAGCATTATTATCTTTTTCAAATATTTTTTTACATCCCTTGTTAATACTAAGAAAAAGGACTGGATCATTTATTTTCTATGTTAATGCAAAGATATTGACCAAGATCTACTAAGCTGTTTTGTTTGTCACAGTTACTCAACTCTTTAGGAACCAAAGACTGACTTCTGCTCCCACGAAGAATAGAAAGCAGTATATAATAAGGATTGTTTATCCATAGAGTGTTCTGTAAGAGTGTTGACAAAGAATATTAACTTTAACTCGTTACTATGTGTTGGTGTCCTGAATTGCTACCACAGATGGTGTGGTGCTTTATATATTTGAGTTTGTTTGCCATAAACACCTTTTATTTTTTTGACATCCCAGCAGCAAATTTTGCCCTTAGCCATTCTTCAGTAAAGTTATGAGCTTAGTTGTAGGCATCCCAAATATTTAGTAGAATTGTAATGATTTAAGTAGTTGAGAACAATTGTAAGGGATATTTTAAACCGTATTGGAATTACCTTGAAATCTACCAGTTAATCTAATATGCTTTAGGAATGATGTAATGCAATAAAAATAACAAAGAGCATAAAGTGAACAAAACATCCTTCAAAAGCATGCTTAAGTGGTATTATCACCTCCTGATACATTTTTCTATAACTGAGTGTATAGAATATTCTGAAGCATCTAGATAAAGGTGAGATAATACACTGTATGAACAATTATATCTTCAAAATAAAACTAGTCTTACTTCATAGCAGACTAATACAATTATTTAAGAACTGTTGAATAAATTTTTAAATCCCTGATGTAATTTGAAGTGATTTCTGGTTTTCAGTACTAGTTCACCTACAATTTAACACCTATGATTATGAAACATCCTTTGGTACTGTAGGTCTGTACTGTTTTCTGAAGCATGCTTTTGTGCCCATTTGTTAGGCATTCTGTGTAATTACTGTGCAATCTTTAAAAGTTCTAATGCATATATATGTATATATACACACTTATATACATACTATATTACACATATGCTGTGGCTGAGCTAATATAACTTTACAGCTCCAAGTGATTAATCATGTATGGTCTCAAAAAAATGTGATTTAAACCAGTATGTGAATGGATTATGACATATAGCTGAGTTCCTAAAATGTTTCCAGTTTGATGCCCCAAAGTGATAGATGTTAAATTATGAATTGTTAACCAACATTCTTCTCTAAATACCTTTTATCACTTTGCTGGGAACTTCTAAAAGTTTCCATGTTAAATTACATCAAAAAAGTGTTTGTATACTACCTGCTTGAACTCAGTACTATTCTGTAGTGAATTTTAACATAGACAGTGCCTTCAAACAAAATAAATGCGATGCAGAACTATGAGTTGTGCACATTCCTTTTGATATTTTCATGGTTCTTGTAAAAGGTAGAGAGAAGCCAATCACATTGCCTTTTGCATTGCTTTCAAAGAAAGTTAAACATGTCTTCCTTTCAAGGAGTGAGCATGGAGGGAGAAGAAAGAGGGAGTATTTTACAAGACCCTGAAGGTGTTGCAAATTAACAAGTAAAAATGTTACAGAAATATTAATAGTGGAATCTGGTTGATATGCTATGGTACTCTTCAGCCCATTTGCTGTATTACAAATTAAAGGAGAATATTTAATATAAACTCCATTTTGCAATAGACAGTATATGGAAAAGCAAGTGCAAAATGTCCTTTTTCTCAGATCTTGCCAGTCTATTTTTCTATCATTATGTTTACTAATGACTATGTTGTAGTGGGTAGCTTATGAGCCAGTTATTTAAAAATAGTAAAAGGATCCATTGTGTATCAGCAAGAGGAAGTGTACTTAAGATTATTTTATTTGTAGAGGTGTGTAAGATAGTCTTAATGAAAAATGCACTAAAACAAATGCTGGGAATTTCCTGTGTACTATCATAGTTTTGTTTTTTTGTTGTTCATGCAAATGTTTGTACTTTTTTATCATTGTCTTTTATGAAATATAATGTTCTAAAGATTGTGTTGGCTTGTTTATTCTGAGGTTCTGTGGAGAATGTATCTTCTTTGAGTTTTGTTTATAAACAAAGAACTCATTTTTCTAGTGCTCAGTCCCTTGAAGTAACAACAAAAGGAACACCTGGCCAGCAGATACATCAGGTTAGGCAGTGATGGGATGAAACCATAGGCTAACAAATTGATTTCCCTTTATTGGTATTTATATGCTTTCAGCTTCTGGTTTTATTAGGATAAATGACTCATGCTTTTCCAATGGCTCTCCTGATGGCTCTCTTAAGTATTTCTGTTTAGGAATAATCTTCCTTATGTATGGGTTACAAGAATGGGAAATAGAAGTATTCATCCCTATTTCTCCTGGCATTAAATAGGGAGCTGCTTTTCTCAGGAATCATCAGTTGTCCTTATTTTTCTTTGTATCTTATAGCTATTACAAAAGTGTCTGATGGTTAGAAGTATGGCAAGTTATTTTTGGGAGTACTTCATCTGGGATCAAAGGTATTTGCAGAATTTTATGAAAGTACACAAACTTGTTAAGTATGTTTGATGTATATATTTTTTTTCTGCAGCACTGGATACGGGCTCTTCTTGAACGAGTCACCAGTTACAATATATTGGAAAGCAGGAAAGAAGGCATTTTAAGTATGTGTAGCATCCTTAATTGCTATTCTACATCTTAAAAATCAGAATCTGGTAATTATGTGGCATCCTGGGTAGCAGTCCCATGCAACTTCATCTGTTGTGGACTTCAGTGATAAAGTGTAGATGATGGTAGGTGGTAGATTGCGTTTCTTGTGGGCTTGCTTTTCATGAGACACGTTTCAGATGTGTTTTGTTCTCTTCCTTTGCAAGAAGGAGTATAGTTTATTAACTTCATGGAAGACCTTGATTTATTAAAATCTCAGTAATGGAGTTTCAGTGCATTTTTTTCTAAGCTTAATGTGTTTTTTCAAACCCTAAATTTTTATTCAGAAGAACAATACTTACAGAATACAGAAATAAAGAACACTTTTATTCAGAAGAGTATTTGAAAACAAAATCAACACATATTTCTCCTAAAATTAACAAAGTGAAAAAACAAGTGATTTACTGTCGATACAATCAGAAACTAAGTTCTTACCATTGATGGAATCTTTAATTTACACCTCTAAATTGCCATCCTTAATATTTGCTTCTATTCCACTGGCTCACTAACTACTGCTGTAGTTGAGTAAGAAAAGGGACTGAGGAGAACAACAATGGAGTAATGTCGATAACTGCCATCATTAGCTGTGAACACCACCTGGAAAAAGAAAAAAAAATAACAAGATAAATGAGAAGTGATCTCTAGACATGAGCCTATATGTAACTATTGTAATAATTTTATATGGAACCATTGTAATCATTTTATCTAACCTCTCACAAAACTTTGAAAATACCTTCTCTTGTGATTTGATCACAGTGATCTGTGGCTGCCTGTCACACAGGTTTTCCACGTTAAATATCCTTTCCTAAAAGCATCCCTGTCACGTATATTATTTAAAATGTCATCAAATGTATTTATTATCCAAATAGGGATTTCCTTGTTGGTACTCATAAATGGTTCCTTATTGAACCCATTGACTGTCTTTATTAAAAATGGAAAAGTAAAAAAGGCATTCCTTCAAGTATTTGAAGTATTTGACTATTTGTTGCTCTTATGAAGTCCTGAGCTTTGAGGAACAGAATTAAACGTAGTGCTACAGTCACTATCATCAGGCTAAAATATGAAGCAGTGAGTTTCTTCTTTATGTATCTAGTAGATAGAGAAGGACTGCATTAGTCCTTCGGCCACAGCATGGTAATAACCTTATGTATGAATGATTTATAATAGTCCTTTTAAACATCTTTCCCAGCTCATGTCCTATCCTTTGACTTCTCCTTTTACATAGATTATTTGTGTGAGATGATGGGTGTCAACTTTTAAAATAGTCTAATAATTCTGTGGTGCATAGCCTCTCCTCCTTTCAACACTAATAAAAAAGATGCATATGAAACAACTGGTGAACTGAGCAAAACATAATGTTCCCCACTGAGGCTTATTTTTAAGAAAGGAGCTCTTGCAGTCTGGATTAAATTTATTTCTAGTCTGGAATATAGACTTAAACATTATCTTGATGTATAATAAATTTATTACATGCTGTAAATCTTTCATATTGCCTCTTTTATTTCAGTTATCATAGAAGGCAAGACTATCCAGCGTTAACTTCCATTGTTGTCTAGAGCAAGAATGTCATTTCTCATCTATTTCAGGGAGGCAGAAACAAAATTTAACCCAGGCGTTTGCTATCTTTTCTTCAAGGAGATGAGGAATGGCAGTTTGGGCAGCAGTTGCAAACTGTATGGCTGGTGGTGTTCACTGGTCCGTCACAGTCCAGCAAACAATAATACAGGGCTGCAGCTGCTACTGAAAGCTCATATGAAAGGGCTGATGCTGTGGAGGGGAAGGGAAGAGCCCCCATGGAGTCCCTAATCCTGTAGTTGGCCTCAGTTAGTACCTGGTTTAGACCGCCTTCTCTAAGCAATCTATCCCATGCAAACTAAAAAGGCCTGTTATACATATTCCTTTTTTTTTTTGTTGTTGTTGAAAACTGAGGATCCAAGCATCCAGAATGCTGTTCATACTTCCATTATCTTTCAAAATCTAAATTATAAACTTTGCCTACAGATGTGAAACTTCTGGATCCAAAAGGCAGAAAAATTCTTTTTCCAGGAGTCTTAACAGAATACTTCACCTGTTGTTCTCCCTTATGTGTCTAGAATAGAAAGAATCACAGGCTTAAGCAGAGGTAGAAGGATGGAAAACCTGTTTGAAACTAGTGCATCTAAGAGCTTATTGAAACTTACAGTGAAGCTAATTATTATGTTCTCTCCTGAGTATGTTAAAAAGCTTTGAGGCTATAAAGTGTTAATGCAGAAACACTTTAAAGTGAAAAGAAAGCTCAACATTGAAGCCTAGACATGTGAAGTACCTGTATTCTTTGCAGTTAAAGTGTAGGAGGAAACGAATACTCACATCAGCATGGTGATGGAAGGGGTTCAAGCCCAGACTCTTCCAATAAGAAGCTGTGTCAAGCTCAATCTTGTACAACCCTGCTACAAATTGTTCCTTAGTAGTGAGTTCATGGAGCCCGCCGTTGTCATCGGTTTGTCTGTGATGGCAGAAGAATGCACTTTCAGATTTTGGTTGAAATCCCAAGAATGCAGCTCTTAGCAATTGAATTTGAATGATGTTGTGTAGCTTAAGTAATATGACAAATACTTCTATTGGTCTGGAATGGCTTATGTCCACCTGTATTATGGATGCTTCAGAGCTTATTTTGGCATTTGTTATTTCCGACGTTGCCACAGCAGATGGCTGCCTGCCATGTCACTACTCTGTATGGTTTGAGGGTGAGCCAGAAGCTGGCATTATTGTTCATAGACTCTTGGCAGAGTCTTGGAGTTAATTAAATTTAGCCACTCAGAGGGAAAACTTCACCACTGTTGTAAGCAATGCAGAAGCTCTATGGTGCACTTACTGTGCAAGTAAGTAGGGTCAACTCTTGATTTTTCTGCTCTTATTTAGATGTATAGAGTATAAATATTTTTTTTACAGTTGGCTATTTGAAATTTGAAGTCTACTATTTGAAATTACTGTAGGTCAGCCAACATAGCCTTATGGAATTCCCTTTTGTCTGTATTGATCGGTTGATTTTCCGTCCTTAGCAAACAGATGGTTTTGTTTTATTTGAAGATGCTATCAATCCTATCCAAGGCCATAGTGCTGCCTTGAAATGATGCACCTTTGAACATCAACCAATTTAGGGCTCCAGAGCCAATATTGAATTCTGTCTCTTAAACATGTCTCTTGGTTGAAACCCGTTTCTGTGAAATAAGTTATGTAATACTAGGTTTTTGGTTGGGTAGGTTATCCATTGTTAGTGCCTGATTTTAGTAGTCACAAAACACTGTTTTGTGTTCTGGCTACCACATCTTTTCTGGACATATTTTATTCAAATTTCATGCAGAGAAAAAAAAAGAATTTAATGTTTTTGATATCATTGTCCAGTGCATTACTTAAGATTTGTGCTTTAATGAAGCGTGTGAGTCATAGAATAGCACTTGTAACTTCTAAGGTGCTCTGTAGTCAGTTATCAGACTTTTTTTATCCCTTTGAATGTCTCTATTTTTTTCGTTGTTGTAGATTGATCATTATTAGATAAATGTTCATTTTGTTAATAAGCTTTTTCAGCTAAACCCAAACATATCTTTAACTAACTGAGAGCAGTTATTTCAGAATCTCTTGTTAAAATTCAATTATTTACAAATTAACAAGGCTGGAGAGGTTGATTTAATATTATCACAATGTTTACACACCTTATCTTAAGGTTACTTTTTCTTTGTTTCAAATGTTAAGGATGTTTTTATGGCTTTAGTCAGCCTCCAGCTGTTCAGCCCAGTATCTTTATATAAAGCCTCTAAGTTCAGAGTTGAAGATAAATCACCTACCACCCCTCAAGTGAGCAGATAGCTTCACACATATTCTGTCACTGGAAATACATGAAATTTTCTAGTAAGAAAGTGTTTAGTTTAAGTAGGACAATATGAATAGATTGTTCTTCACCACCTTGTACAAATATGTGTGGCCTTCACTATAGCTATTTTTCAGGGACACATATGAGAGCGCTGTTGTTTCTGCCAGGCCACTGCTTTATGACACCAAAGAGCCACTTGCATACAGTTTCTCATGGACTGTCTAGAAATGCATCTGGGATCCCACCATTGAAATTCCTGCGCTATGTCAGCTTTAGCCCTTATAAGCCCTATCTCTTTTTTAGGTAAACAGACTGTTAACAGGCCTGGAAAGGTCTAGGGAGAGACTTTGCGACTATCTTGAGGAGATAAGTGTGGAATTGGGATGTTGTTTGTTTAATAATGTTCATTCTATGTACCCTCTATGATTTTTTTTCAATTTGATTTCAAATTATATTTTGAGTAAAAATTGCTTTTGAGTTTTAAAAGTGTTAATATATACTAAAATGTAGGGTAATTAAAAAAAAAGTTGTCTACATATGAAATCCTAGAATTACTTTTTTTTTTATTATTATTTTTAAGACATGGCAACATTTAAATATCTGGGAGATTATTTTTCTTGTTTTAAATGTAATTTCTTTTCTGTGGGGAGGAGATGAGGAAGCTTTATCCCCAAATTTTGTCCTTTGGCTGATTCCTTGTTCTTGAATTAAAGGTGGCTTTCAAATATGAGGTTGTATACGTTGAAAACAGTTTCATGTTTTCTTTCTAAAGCTGTCGTGTTGATTAAATGAAAATCCATTTAGAAAGAAGGAAAATAGCCAGAAAAGGTAGGATTCTCAACCAGAGTCTTAGTTTAAAAAAAACGTAAGAATCTGCCTGATTCTTCTGGTAACAATGCAGCAGTTCATTGCTGGGTACTAAAAAGTAATATAATCCTTTGTAATGAAATTGAAGAGAAGTGATGATTGAATTAAAGGGTATTTTAAAATACTTTCTTGGGCTCATAGTAATTATAAAAGCATTATAAAACCATTTTGGTAGTTGAAACTGTAGTACAATTAAAAGACAGCAGCAAATTCATTCAATAGTATGTTACTTTCCTCTGAATAAAAAAAGACGTTAGAGAATGTGAAACTGTTTTTTTTCAACTATTTGGCCTCTTCCCATTGCCTTTCCCTTCTTTCACTCACTATTTTGGTATTACTTACTTTGAGTTTAACAGTTCCCAAGATCCATCTGCAGCTTCTTTATATAACTTAACTGGAACATTTGGAGCTGGACTTCCTCGGACTGAATCCAGAATTTTTATGAAAAGAGGATGCTTGGAGTCAGCGGAGTCCTTCAGATAGGAAGAGAGAATTTTTACATTGTAAGAAGGGTTCTCAATGGTGTATAATAAAGCAGTAAGCATTGTTATTCTTTAGATCAGGGTATACAGTATTTTTCTAAACAAGAACACTCTGTACTGCACAAATGTAGCCTAAACGTTTCTGAGGGCTGGATACTGGGTGGAACTAGGAAGGAAGATGTCAGGAGCCATCAGGAGTGTAGCTATGTGCACTGTGGAGGCACTGTGGCTGTGTGTGAGTACACGCTTCTGTTTTCTATTTGCATGGCTTAAGTACACATCATCTCCAGCATGAAGTTGTAACTAGATTGTGACCTCAACAGGAAATAATTAAATCACCAAAAGTAGTAGGAATGTTTAAAAAATCTGTCAACTCCTTATTTTGGAAGTGGTAATTCAAGCACAGCTTTCTGGATTTGAGAGCCTGTGATGTCTTGTTGCCATGGAGTTATCTTCATTCTCCTGTAAACTTGAAAAGCACCACATAAGGAGCCTCTCCTCATGTTGGATCAGATTTGTCATCCCCTGGCAGTTGTGCAGGGATAGGAGAGGAAAATCTTCCCTCCAAGATGGGATGGCTGTAGTTTCACTCCCAGCATGTTAATCGCAAGCAATGGTTATGCCTCTATGTTTTACCTACTCAAAAGTGGAGTTGAATCAGGACTTAGACTTTCCATTACCTAAGTCTGTAGATGAAAAGTGAGAAAATAGAGCCTTGTGGAAGGTGCTAATCAGGGATGATCTCAGAATAGCAGTCACTGATCTCCATTTAATCAATGCAAAATAAATTGTGATGTAGATGGTAAAAACTAAGAGCCCTCTCTTACGTTCCCTCTTACAGTCTGTGATCTATTGAGTGCGCTACCAGCCAGGAGCCCTGCCCTATATCAGACCAATGTATCTGCATGTATCTCTACTGCCTGTATGCCCAGACTCCTCACATTCCCTTTCTGGAATGCAGGAGCTCCTCACTAGTGTTCTAAGGCATTGGCAAGGTGGGGCTCTAATGCCACTACTTATTTTCTTGTCTTTTATACCCTGGGAGCTCAATGAAAGTCTGCTTCCTCAGAAAGGTTGGTCAGGTATTTATTTTCCCAAAGATCAGAGTAGGAGAGGAAGAACGAGTAGGAGGGGAGACAGAGAGACAAGTCAATTTTAGAAGAATTTCGGGCTGAAGCGTATGTCTCTGGCTTGCCTTGCTGGAATAAATGAGCCCTCTGGAAGTGTGATCCTGGGCTTGGCTCTGTTCTTTGCTTGCATCGATGAGTGTTGTGATCTCTCCTTGCTTGCTTGGGATAGAACTGTAGTGGGTAGAGCAGAAAGGGAGAGGACTAGAGAAGGCATTTCCTCAGCATGGGGCTCACCAGAAGAAATTAAATCCCTCACAACAGGATTTTGGTTATTGTGTTATAAGGGCTATTAGTTTCTTTTCAACAGGCCCAAGGCTTTTGTGTAGTGAATAAGGTATTTTTTTCTTTTCAAGTCTCACATTGTTTTTGACGTAGCTGAGTCTAATGACAAGCGCTGCTTCTGTAACCTTCTCACTAATCACCAGAAAAGGGGAAAGAAGGACCAGAAAAAGAGCAGTAGGAGAGAACCACAGTCGATACACACCATGAAATCAAAAGAATTGCAGTAAAATGGAATAATCTATTTTTCATTTATACGAATTAAAGTATATAAAAAAAAAGAAAATCTGGGATTGCATAGCATGAAGGACCTCAATCCAGAGACACTTACCGGCGGTGCAGCTTCGGAGACAAATGCCAGGCCAGCTAAGAAAAACAGAAATACAGAATGAAAAGCCATTTTGCCTACCCCTAGGAAGTCTCAGTGTCAGCAAGTAGAAATTGTTGGGATGTCTGATTTTTATATCAAGGCCTCTAAACTGAGGCACCTTATCAGAAAACCCATATGACTTTCAACATACTGATTCATTCTATTTACTTAGTAAACAATGGGAAAATAAGTAACCCATACAAACATGAACCTTGTCTGCAAAAGTGTCTGCTATCACTGCCTATGGAAGTATTGTGAGTATTGCCTAGCTCAACTGCAGTATATCTGTTTTCTTGGAAACAACGTTTATTCTGTTTTATTTGTCTCTGTTGGGGAATTACTGCTGTAAAGACCTCATATAATGAACAGAAATACAAATTTCTTGTCAACTTGACAACTTCAGTTTCAGTGAGAATTTTTCTGTGCCTTGGCTTAATTGACTCACCCACGTTTATCAATTAAGTGATTTCCTTCTGTGGTGGCCTTCTCCCCACCTCTCATAAAAGGTAAGTGGATAATATGTGGACTGTAGTTATCTTATGCATTCCCCTCAAGAAAAAATGATACTTTTCATTTCCAGCATGATAACCAGATACCTACATACCCATTTCTGAAGCATAGTTAAACAGTGGTTTAGGTCTTGTCACTTCACTTCTGCCTTGGATTCAGTGCAGTTCAAGTACAACTCCAGTCAGCTGCCACCAGAAGCATCTGCTTCAATTAAAGGAAATGTTACTTCTTGAAATTAAACTTTGCCTTTCTGATCTTTGGTTAGACACATGTGTGTTCACTCTCTTACTAGGTTTATCCTGTTGCCAGATGGATGAATATATGCAGAGTAGTTTTTTGGTTTGGTTTTGGGTTAATTACTACACGTACGTAAACATGCGTCCTATTTTGAGGGCTGGGCATAAGCCACTGCAAATCAAAACTACTGGTTTTCAAGCCCCAGGAATAGCAGGACCCCATGAAATCTGCATGCTTCAAAATGAGTGCTGTTTTGAAACTGTTTGCACTGCTTACAGGAGTTGCATAACTATGGTAATGTCCAGAAATCAGGGAACAAAGTAACCAAATAATGAAATGTTAAAGGCAAGCTTTTGTAAGTTGTGATTTTATTTGGTATGCAGTCATTCCAGAAGGCTCTATGTGTAGAGGTAAACTCCAATGTCAGTGGCAGGTGAAGGCTGATAGTTTCTGAATGGCATAATTTCAGTAACTATCTCTGTAGTTTCTGTAATCCTGTTAAAAAACAATTCCTCTGCTTTATGATACTTTAAATACAGTAGGCCATGAGTCTGTAGAAATCACTGTGAAAGCCCTCAAAGTCTTCAGTAAGTTTATCAACAACATTATTTGAATCACAGTCACTTTACAGCTTACTTTTTCCTGTTTCTAGAAGTATAAAGAGGAATTTAAGATGTTGCTTTTATTTTATGACTTTTTTAAAATTATAGATGCAGATTTGACTTATTAAAGATTTAACTGAAATGCACCTCAAGAAGAGCCTGCTGGGTTAAAGATCAAAGTTGTTAAAAATAGTGCTAACTGAAATAGCTTCAGAATTTCCTACATTGATTAAGCAGCAAATTTTCCTCTTGAAAGGACGAAGTATTGAGGCTTACCTGAAGTTTTAAGTAAAGGTACACAGTTTTTTAACTCCTTCAGCTCTCTGCATGTATATATTTCAACAGTCTTTCAGCACTGTTTATTCTGCTGCTAGATATTCAGAATTTCTCCTATTTACCCTGTGACTTAGTTGATAGCCTGATAATCTCTTCTGTGTGTAAACTATGAGTAGCATGGATGACTTATTATTTTGAGTATGTGTTTGGTCGAAATTTTTTAAGCTAATGCAGTTTTATATCTTCTTTATTTTGAGCCAATGCATTTGGTGAGATTTTTTTTATTAAGGTAGCGGAGGAAGATAACAAAACCGATTCAAGTGCCATGCCATGCATGTTTTCCAGATGTCCTTTGCACTTGAACGCAAATCATGACACCTTAGAACACAATAAAACTTCACCAATAAGTAGAATCAAAACTGTTTTAAAGAAGTAATATTTTATTGACTTGTCTGAAGTTTGCCAGGTTACAAAATGGAAAAAAAACCTAATGTTGCAAAAAGTTATGCATTAGCAGTAGGAAAAACCTTCCTCCTGAAAGCCTACTATAGTTCTAGCGGAGGAGGGAGATTGTGTAACAACAGTACGTGTTTATTCCTTGGGATCAGTGACAACAGCAGTGGTTGAATAAGAGAAAGGACTGAGGAGAGCGGCAATGGTATAGTGGCGGTGACCAGAATCGTTAGCAGTGAACACCACCTGGAAAAGAGAAAACTTGTGATCACAACAAGCAGTGTATGTTCAAAACTACCTTAGTAAGAATAACGAAGCACACTGTTTCCTCTGCAAAATACTTTGCCTGTTCTGTCCAGCCGGTGATTTTGCCCTTCTGAAGGGTAATGCTCCCACTTACTTTGTGGTACTTGCTGAAGTCTGAGAAATGTGTGAGATCTGGAGTGAGGATCACAAAGAGCCTTGGCTGCGGTGAAGTTAAATGGAGAGACCTACACCCGAGTCAGCCAAAATAGTTAGTGATGTGGAATGGGAGGATGAGCGGGAGGTATCTTAAAGAACCAATAAGAAAGATGGAGAGATGAAATCCCATCTAGTGACCTTAAATACGACCTCTCTGTGTGAGGTGTCCAAGTAAGGTAGATGGTTGGAGGCTGAAGCTGCTTTCTGTACTTCAGTGCCTTGCTCCTGTTTTTAACACAGCTGGTGATGGGTCAGTTCTTGCATTAAAAGCTGTGTGGCTAGACTTGCTAGAGCAAGGAGAACACTTGGCCTAAGATAATTCAAGTTTGCTGCTCTCCAAATCAGTCCCTGGAACTGGGGACACCTAGTTCCCAGGAAAAGTGTCATCACCAGGCTTAAGCTCCCACTTTCTTTGTCTCTCTTTAGTCTAATATTTGATCCGTTTTCTGAACCATGACATGCTTTCTACAAGAGGACTAGAGAGTTACCTCCTACATCCCAGCCCTGCCAAAGTCTAAGCAGCTGGGACATGAGGGCTGTAGGCTCCCGTTACCTTGTACACAGACACAGTCAGTCATTGAATTCTATCCTCTTCCCAGGCTTATTTGTTGACCTGTAGGCTATTACATCAAAGGAAGTCTTCATCAACAGCCTAGCTGGAACAGTCTCAAAGAGGTGCTTTTAAGCACTTTTTGAGGTGAGCCTTTCTGTAGGCCCCAGCAACTTTTAGACATCCAAATGGTTAGGGAATGTTTTTGAGGATTGTTTATTTGACCTAAATGACCCAAGCTGCACCTCAGACTTTTACGGACATGGGCCTTAGTCATTTGTTTTAGTCTTCACAGACCTTCATAAATTTAGGGTTTAAAATGTTCTACAACACAAACTATAGCCATTCCAGACTACTTAATTTGGGGAAGCTTAAATTTAATGGCAGATTAAGCCTGAAGAATTTAAACAAAATTTTTGGAAGTGCTAAGTAAATGGAATAGAATAGAGCACACAATAAATCAGTGTAGGGCTGAAAGCAAAGGGAGGCACAAGGCATGATTATATTGCTGGCCTGCTTACGACATTTGAGTGTTGATGAAACAGCCAACTTTTCCGCTCCCACTATGGTTATTTCTTCATATTTTTATGCCTTTTTTTGGTTTTTTTTTTTTTCCATTGCATATCTCAGTACTGAGCATCTTTTTCCTTTTTCTTTTTTTAAAGGGACATCCGAAAGAATTGTCTCTTCCTGTAATCACAGGTCATGCTAGAATTCAGGGATTGCCAGGGGCTGATATGGGCAAAATACATCTGCTTAAAGAATAGCTTATTTCCCATAAAACCGGGGTTTCCAAATCCCTGTATTCCTTCAGCAACAATAAAAGCAGTCTTTTATGTCTTTGTTTTTAAACACTGTGTACTTTTGAATAAAGTAGCTCTTTTTGAACAAAGGTCCCTACTGGTCTGGAGGGGTGAATGGGCACAGCTCCATTTGAAAGAGCTGTGTCAGTATTTGCACAGAAGTTAGCTGCTTCTTCTGCCTTAGCCGGCTGTATACTGCCTTTATCTGCCCAATGTTACATGGCAGTGAACCATTTCACTGAATTATGGCACTCCTGCAGTATTAAAGGGCTGCAGTTGTTCTTTCCAACTGGTGCCACTACACAATATATACGTTATTAGATATATTTGCAGATACTTACATCAGCATATTCATGGAATGGAGAAAGCCCAAGTCCCTTCCAGTAAGAGCTGGTGTCAAACTCAACCCTGTATACTGCCTCTACAAACTGTTCTTCTGTTGTGAGCTCATGGATCTCCCCATACTCTGTGGTTTTCCTGTAATGGGAAAATATCTATATAAATATTTTATACTGTGATTTAGATGCTAAACAGAAACAGTTGATGTGGAATATTAAATACCAGAGGTGCTGCACAGCCAAATTCTACACTGAATGGTTTCTAATCATCTGAAATAATTCCCTCCCATGTAGTGTATGTTTCCGTATTGCAGAGCCTGTCCCTGTGGCTAACTTATCCATATATATCACAAATCAAAGCTGGCTGGCTTTTTTGGTCATTTCTATTGCTACAGCAGAGATTATAGTTAAGAACCCTCTTTTAATATCTTGTTTAACTTGTACCAAGTGCCCTCTGGAACCAAATGGTTCTTAGGAAAAGGATTGGTGTGATGAAAGGCAAGATGGCAAATCTCAAATTAGAATTAAAGAGAGGAGAGATTTTAGTGGAAAATTATTTTGTTCTCTAGTTATTAGCACTGAGGCTATAGGTTTTACCTCTGATACAGTTTTATGTGACCCTGAGTGGTACTGTCTTGGAAAAGCAATTTAGCATCAAGATTTTATTAATTTGAATTACAGTGCCTTGCTCAAAGAGCAGGGACCTCTTCACTGGGTGCCACGTAATTAAACAGTAGGAATTCCCAGCTAAGAGAGAGTATGTATTCAGCTATTAACAAAAAAAAGTGGATGGATGAATGAAGTCCAGAAGCAAGAAGGAAATATAGCTGGCATTGCACCCTATTTGTTTGAAAAGGACCAAGTTTTGCATGACAGCTGTTTAAATATTTACATACTTAGCTGCTAAACCCCATTTATCTCTTTTCCCTCCTTTTATTTCTCTTTTTTTTAACACTTTTTTTCCCTGAAAATATTTATTTGATATTTATAGCACTTCATAACCACATGATGTAGTTAAAGGAAAAATGAAGAGAGTCTTGACTTGAAGAACTAGTGGAACTTTCCTGTCTTATGGCAAGAGTAGCTGTCCAGACAGAAAACAGAAAAGAAAGAAGAGAGAAAGAGGAGACAGCAGTGGCACACTGCTTGTCAGAGACACAATCAGTTGGGCTATTGCAGCTTTTCTTTTCCAGCTGTTGCCTCTTTCTTCATCGTATTTGTTATCTTTGGTTAGTAGTGGTAGATGAAAAAAGTCTGAATGACAGAGCTTTTGCTTAGATTAAGAAGAAACAGGATAGGAATTGCCATGCTAATTTTCAGATTTTTCTTATATTTCAAGTTAAGCAATTTGAAGACTGACAAAAGTTTCACGAGTCCAATACAAGTGAAATCAACCGGATCCAGGGTAGACCGAACCTGCAGGGAACCCAAGCCCTATTTGAAACATGGTTCACAGGCAATTTGTGAAGTGTACACATCTGTTTTCATTCAATTAGTATTTACTGGCTTAATTCATATTGCTTTAATAAGAAGCAGTAGGTAGAAGGAGGAAGAACTCATTGACAAGACCTCACTTGGAGTATTGTGTACATTTCAGGTGTCCTCAACATAAAAAAGACATGGAACTGTTGGAACAAGTCCAGAGGAGGGCCACGAGGATGATCAGGGGACTGGAGCACCTCCCGTATGAGGGTAGGCTGAGAGAGTTGGGGCTGCTCAGCCTGGAGAAGGGAAGGCTGTGTGGAGACCTCATAGCAGCCTACCAGTATCTGAAGGGGGGCTACAAGGATGCTGGGTAGGGACTTTTCATTAGGGACTGTAGTGATAGGACAAGGGATAATGGCTTAAAACTTAAACAGGGGAAGTTTAGGTTAGATGTAAGGAAGAAGTTCTTTACTGTAAGGGTGGTGAGGCACTGGAATAGGTTGCCCAAGGAAGTTGTGAATGCTCCATCTGTGGCGGTGTTCAAGGCCAGGCTGGACAGAGCCTTGGGTGACATGGTCTAGTGTGAGGTGTTGCTGCCCATGGCAGGGGAGATGGAACTTGGTGATCTTAACGTCCTTTCCAACCCTAACTATTCTATGACTCTATAACAGGAATAACCTGTGAATACTGTCATTTCACATGGTAGTGCCCAGCAGTCCTAGAAGAGGCTGTGTACTTGGCCCCTTGAGTTTATATGTACAAAAGGCTTTGCAGGTAATTGAGAAAAGAAAAAATGTGAGCTTTATATGATATAAATTTAAATGAGATTATTATGGAAAGAATACTTGAATACAACACTAAGGTCACTTGTCCAGAGGTGTCTGAGGTAGAATAGAGAAGGCTACAAGTAAAAACTGTGTGTTTAAAATACTATAATTATAACTGCAAATGTGCTTCAGCCCAACGCTTTACAGCAAAGCTGTAAAAAGAAAATCAATTTTAATCTTTAAGGGCACTTTGCTACATTCTTCTTCTTCAAGGCTAAATCCAACTAGGTCAGTCCAGGTAGGAGCTGAAAAAATATGAGCTCTTTCTTCCTGAGCAATAAATACTATCAGTATCAAAAGCTGGATTGCTACCATGTACACTGCATGGCTCTTTGGGGAAGCTCAGTCCTGGGTTTGAGCATCTATCAATCAGAGTTGAACAAAAGCTTCCAGTGTTGGGGGAAAGTGCGCTAGATCAATAGAGAAGAAAATCTTTCACCCATGACCTTTGATGATTATCAGGTAAGAGTAACAGTTGCTGCTTTCTTAGTCTTAATGTGGGTCCATTTATTCTTGCTGTGGATGTATCCTAGGATAGAAGGGCTGCTTATGTGAAACTTGGGTCTTTGGGCTCTCCTTCTTCAGATGCCGACTGAGGAAATCTCTCTTGATTTGAATTGATACTAATTCTGCAATTACACATTGAAAACCTGCTAGCCCCTGGTACAAAACCCTCTTGCAGGATCACTGTTACAGTGAGGGTCACAAAGATGAGCTCATAGTTCACTGCTTTCTCTGTCCTTGTTTTACACTGGAGATGAGGGATGGGAATGCGGCATAATTAAACTTCAGTCCTCCTGTACTACTTTCATGTGTAGTAGCTTTCATCGCATTTGAAAATGGGCATGTTGCTATGGTTTCAGGAATAAAGAATGGACATCCTTATTCCCTCTTGCTACTACTTCTGTCTTCCTTTACTCCACTAAAAAGTATAAATGAGCTCTTGAGGTAGAAAGATCATATTTCATCACAATAAGTATTTTATGAGAGATAAGCAGAAAGTCTTCTCAGAAATCTCAGACATGTTATTTGGGCCTCCAGTGACCATTTAAGAATACACTTGCTGGTAACTCAGTATTATTGGAATTGGTTGAATATTCTAGGGATAATTTATTTGACAAATGTTACCATTTTAAAAAACAAATAACTCATCTAGTTTAAAAAATATAATTCACAAAGATACTGAACAGAGTGAGTTATTAAATATATGCATCAGATAAGTTGCTTGAGTTTTGCAATATATCTGAATAAATTACTTAGCTTATTCATTATTCAATGAGTTCTGATTATTATTATAATCACTTATATAGAAATATTAGTGCACTGGTGTAAGTAGTCAGTGACAAAAATAACAGATCTTCTGATGGATCTATGATATAATTAAGACTGGACTAAGGCATGGGAAAAATGGGCTTTACCCCTACTGAGTACTATTAATTTGATGAGTTTTGGATTAGAGATGATGGATTTGTGTTTATGCTCCTAGCTCCTGGAATCAAAGAACTCCAGCAGTATTTTTCCCTGTATGACTGAGACAAGGACCTTGTTGAGATTCAACAATGCTTCAGTGCTGGGTCCTGCACTTGGGCCACAACAAACCCATGCAACACTATAGGCTTGGGGAAGAGTGGCTGGAAAGCTGCTTGGCATAAAAGACCCTGGGGGTGCTGATTAATGGCTGAACATGAACCAGCTTGTGCCCATCCTGCCAACCAGCATCCTGGCCTCTATAAGCAATAGTGTGGCCAGCAGGGCCAGGTCACTGATCATCCCCCTGTACACTGCACTGGTTAGGCAGCACCTTAAATCCTATGTTCAGTTCTGGCCCCCTCACTACAAGAGAGACATTGAGGTTTGGAGCAGGTCCAGAGAAGGGCAACAGAGCTGGTGAAGGACCTGGAGCACAAGTGTGATGAGGAACGGCTGAGGGAACTGGTGTTTAGTCTGGAGAAGAGAAGGCTCAGGGAGACCTTATTGAGCTCTACAACTCCCTGAAATGAGGTTGTAGCGAAGTGAGTGTCAGTCTCTTTTCCCAAGTAACAAGTGATAGGACAAGAGGAAATGGCCTCAAATTGTGCCAGGGGAGGTTTAGATTGGATATTAGGAACAATTTCTTCACCAAAATGGTTGTGAAGCATTGGAACAGGCTGACCACGGAAATGGTTGGGCCACCATCCCAGGAGGTATTTAAAAAACATGTAGAAGTGGCACTTAGGGTCATGGTTTAGTGGTGGATTTGCAACGCTAGTTTAACGGCTGGACTCAATGATCTTGAAGGTCTTTTCCAATCAAAATGATTCTATGATTCCATGAAAATTAAAACTGGCATAGCAATGTCAACCTGTATATGCTGGCATCCTACACCAGCACCTTCTCAACTTAGCTGTTAGAGTGTAATGCCAACCCTACAGCTTTAGGGGCAGATGGGAGAACTTTATTAATCTTAATTACATGGGAATGTTATTGCAAATTAAATCCCATCATAGTCTGTTTCCTTCAAGGGATGGACTGCTGAAAGTAAGAGTATTTAGCCTCAACTTGCGTAGCCAGAGGCGTCACAGCATGGTGAGCTGACCCTCACCATGCCTTCCCCTTGGTGAGCACTGCGATCTCACTAAAGCGTCTAGTACCTGGCTCCTCAAAGGGCTATGGGGAAAGAAGAGTGGGTGGTAATACAACTTACCTGCTCATCCAAAAAATATCAAGGTTTCTTTTCTAAAAAGAAAGCACTTCTTTCAAAGAGCTGATGAGCTATGCTTTGCTGTGTACTTCTAAAATGCTTTTCTATTCTTTTAGTGGGGAGGCAAACCAATATACAGAAATTATCATGCCATACCCCCTATATGGACCTTTATCACAGGGAGGCTAAAATTCTTCCTAAGGCTTGTCTTTGAAACCAACACCAGATGAGATTCATCTTGGCTCTCTTCAGGTTTCTGAAAAGAGGGTCAGTTCTTCTGTTGGAACTAGATGATCTTAAGGTCCTTTCCAACCCTAACCATTCTATGATTCTATGAAAGGACAATGTAGTTCAGAACCTAGTAAATTTGAGTGGAATAGACAAAACCTATTGTTGCAAATGTCCAGTTTTATTTTTCAAGGCAATTATCCTTCTTTTTTTCCTAACATTGTGTGTCAGCATTTTTTGTCCTATTTTTCTCTGTCAGAAACTAGGACATGTACATGTATGTGGACATAATGTCTTCTTTACAGTCTTCCCTATCTTTCACTTTTGCTATTAATTGAAAATCAGGACTTGTGAAACAGCATCTGATGTTAGTGAAGTAAGAAACTTTTTGGCACAAGGCAGGCCTAAAAAATTATTTTTTCAATGTCATGATGCATATCTGAAAAGTCCAAATTGTCGTTTTTTGGGTAATGCCTTGTGGAATAGTTTGTACTAAGTGGAGCTGTCTCCATGGCCCATCACATCTCAACTATGTACCGACTGGGGATAGGTCTTATTATAACCCTGAATACGAAAAGCAATTTACTTGAGAGTAGACTGGAAACCTAGAAATGCATCAGGGAGATGCATCCACAAATTCACTCACAAAATGCAAACTCTGTGCCATCATGAGGGGGGAGTCACTCCTCCCTATATATAATTATTTATTTTCTGGCCTGAAAGCTTCTTGCTAAACATGAAGGCAATGTTTGAGCACTGAACTGCAACTTTGCTGGGCTGCTTTTTTGTTGATAAAACTTGAAAAAGCAATTTAGTCTCTTGGGCCTGTTTAAGAATTTACAGTGAAGCAAGGGGAGGGGTGGAAACACAAGCCACATCCTCCTAGCTCTCCCAAATTCCTGTTTTTTAAGCAATGAGATGAAAGGAGGCAGAAGCGACATACACACATGCATCAACATACGCACCCCCGGCCTCTCAAGGGAATGAAAATGTTTTCATTCCCCCTGCATTGTCTTCCTGCCCTTATTTTAGAGGAGCACTTCGAACTATCACTTCGCTGTCCAAGGGGAAAAGCAGAGCAAACACCAGAGCCTGGCAAAGCTGTCTGCTTTTATTCTAGACACCTGATTTTCCCAGAAAGGCTTCCCTAGGAAAGCAATATATGTTATCCAAGCAATATATGTTCAATCTGCATCTAACAAAATAAGTACACTTGCTTTTCCCAAACAGGCTGGTTTTGTGTGCAGATGGTGGGAAGTGGCACAGAGGGGCTGTGCCTGTGTGAAACGATGGGAATTGGCACGACTGCAGGTGGAGAGCCAACCTGTAGGGGAAACAATGATTCACGGCTCTGCTTCACACTGAGTGTATCTTTAAGATTTACTTTTTAATATCATTACAGCCAGAATGTATATATATATAAAAAAAAATGGAAACACTGAAACCCTGAGAGAGATTCATTGAGCAGCTTAAGACAAGTGCACAGCTTAGCAGGAAATGCTACAAGTGCTCTTTAATCCTTTCTATTATTTGCTCTTTTCTTAATTAAGGAACATGGGTGGAGAAGGAACTTTACTTGGGCTATAATAAACTCTTCTGAAGTAACTGTCCTACATGGATAAAGATTTCCCCGCAGGGTTTCTTTACAACCTAGGTTTTAAAAACAAATGAAAAGCTCAAGTCCTGTGGCAATGGCATCAATACAAAGCCCTTGTGATTTATAGGGTTAATCTCAAATGGCAAGAATTGCCACCTGAGGAACAAGGTCTTGACTTGCATTTATACTGGCTATTGATACTACATGAGCAGACTGGAGGCAGTGCTCTGGGATGTGTCCTTCAGTCCTACTGCCTGAGGTCGCTTTTCCTTCTGGCAGACCTGCCTGAAGCCTGAGACACTTTGGTACCTTCTAAAAAAGCAACATAAATGTTCTGGCTTGCACCTTTCACCTTCATGAAAGAAGTGCTAAAAGCTCCAGGAGAGAGACTGCTTACAGGCAACTGAGCTGGCTAGCACAGTAACCCTGTGACTACTCTGTATCTTAGAAGCGCTTTAGAAAAAAACCTTCAGTAAATAAAGAAGACTACAGAAGGTGAAATCCTCTCTTTGTATCCCAGCCCTCGCAAGTAGGAGAGATGCTGTTTATTATAAAGTAATGCCGGCAGGCTCCATGCTGAGGAATACGAGAAACTGTTTTATGAACTGACAGCATTGCCAATATATTTCAAGAAAAGCTCTGTCTGGAGTCAAACTGAATGGCTGGGCCTTCGGGCTGAGAAGTGGCACATGAGTTATGGCAACTAAAAATAAAAGGTGATCTAGGGGAAGAGATGGGGTGAAGAGGAGCTTGATGATGGAAGCACTCTCCAGCTTCCCTTTTTCACCTTCCTGAGCATGGCAAGCTCTGCCTGGTCTGCAGGTCTCGCACTCCAACTCTTATTAGTTCCTTCTGCTGCAGCATCTTCCCAGACCCTGGCAACTGGTTGCTGCTTTGGTATGACACAATTCACTTGCAGCCTTCCTCCCCTACTTCATGCCAAAACTTAGCTTGCATAGACTCTGGGAGCTTCATACCCCCTTCAGCCTCAAACTAAGTATCATGGAGGCTCTGCAAGCTCTCCTCCCACTGAAATTTCATCATACCTTGGTGTGCTGCCAAACCAGTTTTCTTTCCTTCTGCAGGTGTTATCTCTGCCTCAGCTAGGATATGGGCTCACTCTGATATGGGAACCACGTGGCTTAAAATTGCGTCTTTGTCCATCATGTCAGCAATTCACAAGTCATCGTATGTTTATTTTGGCCTGATGAACCTTGAATAGGCTTGGGCTTTAAAGGAAACATTTTATACATTTGAAATACTGACTAAAGGCATTCTTCATAAAACAGCATTCAAAACTAGATGAGCCAAAGCAAAACTGTGCAACAGAAAGGATATTAAATTACTGCTGAGTGTTCACATTAAAATTATGAACACCAGGAAATGCAATACTTAGGCTGAAACAACGTTTTGAAGCAGCAGCCAGACCTGGGGAGAGCGGGACGATATGCCAGCTTGTGATTGACTTCTACGGAGATGTAAAAGGCACAGAGATGACAGCTGCTCATATCTAAACACCAATTAGCTGCAGCAGCGCTGAAAATAGTAGCACACAGAAAACTGCCTCTACCTTCCTTCTCAGCTCCATCACTCCCTCCATTTCTTCCCTCTCAGATGAAGAACTTTGCATGCTTATACCCATACGCTGTGCAGGACGTGGTGAACATGCCACATTAACATGTCATACTTTCCTTCTCAAACAGCAGGCATGCACGTTTGTGCACATCATGTCTAAATATTAACTTGCCCTACGTCATCTAGGGCCACAGCATTTGTGAATTTCACTGTGGTTTGGCTTCTTTCTCTGACCAGTCTTACTTAGGAAACTCAAGGTATACTTCTGAATCAGAAGACAGATGGGTCCGGAGGCCACACTAACACAGACAGAGGTGCCATTTCCAGGAAGGCTGCAACCTCATGCTGCCCAGAGTTTTGTGTGCTTTCTGAAAAAGCTTATTTTTCTAGAAATACTTCATTACAAATTCCAGCATTTTTTTATAACTACTAGGAGGCAACATATATTTTAGTCATTCTGTTGCTTTCTGCTAACATTGAGACATCTGTAGGTGTTACTAGATCATACTCCATTTTTAGGATGTCTGGGATCTATTCTTTTAAAGCTTAGAGCTCACATAGACAAATGATTCACCTGGCAAATGAAGAGATGAGCTTTAGACTTTCTGCAAAAAGTAGTTCTTTGCGCTGCATCCCAGATGAATGTCCAACTAAAGGTATTATTGGGCTGCTCTGTGCTTGTATAGTCTCACCAACTTAACGAATGTAGCTTTAATCACAGATTTAAGTCTTTCCAGAAGGAACTTTTGTCAAAAGCAATACGTTTCCTTAAAGTTTAAGTTCCACAAATCAGTGTTTGCAAGCAAGAAGCAACAAAGTATTTTGCTGGGTGGCCCTTGGAGCCAAAAGGTAAACACCCACACTAACATTCAGAAAATATTTGTCATTTCTGTGAATAAGTTAAGTTAGTAAAAAAATCAAGTACTTGAATGGGAGGATCCTATGAATAACAGCAGAGAGAATCTGCATATTTGTTTACGACTATCTTTTTCAGCCTCCCTCGGTATAACTCTATCAGCTCAAATAACCTCTCTAAAGAATGCCTCCTCTGTCAACCATACCAGAGAAGCAGCTAGACAATTTTGCATGGCTGCGTTGTTGAACTGAGCTTCACATTGTTGTTAGAAAGTGGAAACAAACAAAAAAAAAAACCCAAAAAATCCAAAACAACAAAACCACCAACACCACCACCAACAAAATGACCAAAAAAAGAAAAAAACAACAACAGCCAAAAAAAAAAAAAAAACACAAGGAAAAGAAATGAAAAGTGGGAGAGTTGGCAAAAATATCTGTGTACATGGAACCCAAATGACTGCACGGTGATGGTGTGTACTGCAGAGAAACACTGGTAGTGTAGCATGCAGTGAGTTAAAACTAATAAATAAGAAAAGGCACATTGCAAAAGGCACTACACGCAGAAATGAAATTCAGTTCTTTTCTGCATGTCTGCAGGACACAAGTCAGGGATGTACATGGAGTTCATGTGCTGAACTCTAAGGTTATGCACAGCAGTCCAGTAGCGTATTTGCTCTGCTGCCTGCTGGTATGGATCACAACCTGATGATGTGAGTTTCCAGCCCTAACATCATCCATGCATTTACCATGGCTTATATGCCTGATATTTCTTTCCAATAATAACTTCCCTTTAGGCACGGTTATTAAGACCTCCGCCACTGTGAAATAGCTTGTGTTCAGTGAGGCAGTCTTTTAATGGGGTGTGATGCTGTATAGCAGAGTTTCATCTACTACATTCAAGAAGGTAAATGATAGATTGTTTACTCCCCTAATCCATCTAATTATGGCATCTCACAGAAAATTGGAGAAAAAGAATTTATGCCGTAGGTGATGCTGAGAGAGATCTGAGAGCATGTTGATTTAAAAGGCCATAAAGGAATCATCTAAAACATATACAGAGTAGCTTGTTGATCTTCTTATAAGAGATAGCACTGATAATTCAATCCCCCCCAGGAGATGGCCTGTTACCAGACTGTAAAAATTTCCAGCCTCTTTTGTCTTCCTTTGAAGGGTTTGAAGCTCAAGAAGGAAGCTGTAGATCTGTTCTTATAAAGCTGCATCCAACTATGGAAGGAAGAAGGTATGGAAGGGAAGTTACTGCAATAAAAGCAGAGTCACAGGGCTGGGGCAAGCCTGGGGAGCAGCACAGAGGATGTGCCTCCCATCTACTGCCGCATAAGCCTTCTCCCGTGCCCCTGCTCTGCCAGTAGCACTGCAGTAATGCAGGGAATACAGCACTCATGTGGGGGAGCATGGTCTTTGATGCCCCACCAATAGCTCCTGGTCACACTGCACTCCACAGAGCAGGAGGAGGAGGACTGGTGCTTCTTTCCTCCCTGTGAGCAAAGAGAATGAGTTGTTCCAGGATCTCTGGTGCCAGTGAAGCATCATGTCTGTAAAGGTATCTTTCCTTGGCCACTGACTTTGGTGTTTAAGGAGATATGAAGTCTGCCTAAAGTTTTTTGCCAGGTGTCCCATGAAGGCTCATCTCCATGTGGAATGTCTGGGGTTTCAGCTCACAGGACACAAAAGGGTTTCTGTTTCAGATGCTAAGGGAGATGACCTTGAGTACAGAGTAACCTATTTCAGTGAAACTGGTTGGCACCTCCATCAGGCCGGGCTAAAATTCAGCACTGTATTCAGAATCTATTGGAAAGTGGAAGAGGAGAGGAAGCTCACATAAAGCACAGCAATGCAAACTTCTAATAGGAAACCAGACCAAAATGCAGTCTCATACTAGTTTGCTATGTAAACTGTTGAAATTTAGGACATGCATCTCATCTTTTTTCTAGAATGGTATCTCTTCTTACTTTCTATACAACTATTCTATATTACTTTCTATATTACTACCATTAACAGATCTGCTAATTTGTGGGTTTATTTGCTTACTGTTGTTGCTTTTTAAACATTTTTAAAAGGCTTCTTTCTTCTCTTGACCCACTCTCACTGCCCTCACTTATTAAGTGAGGTCAGAGCCATTTAGAGCTAACTGCATCTAATTATCTACAAAATGATTAATATTTATAATAGAAGCTGCTTGTGTTGGTTTTCATTGGGGTGCAGGACAGCAACAAGGTAAAAGGTTTGATAATTAAATTTTCATTATTGTATTCTCCCCTTTACATTCTCTGTTTGATAAATCCTTCACAGCAGAAATGGATAGACCAGAGCTCATTTGAAATGAATACTGTGAAGAGCTCAAGATTGATTTTTCATCTGCTTTGTACTCTTGACAAGACAGGGGCAGGGAATAAGCCTAATTTGAAAAATTAGGGAAAGTAGTAATATAGGAAGGATTCTTTCTTCTTGCAACCTGCTTGCCAGATGGCCTGACAGGCACAGATACCAGGCTGAGAGAAAGAATTGTTATATGTTCCTGTAATTCAGAGTTCAATAATATGTAATCTGTGGAGTCTATGTGTAAGAAATGCCATTTTGGTTATCAGGGATTGAAATAAGGGCTTCCAGAAATACAAGCAGGAAGGGCTCCAGTATGCATTGCCATGACATGTGGCTCTCAAATGCTAAAAAGAAAACTCCTGCTAAGTGTGTAACTAGTGGAAGGTACAGATATTGTTTTTCTTATTCTGATGTTGCAAGAGACCAACATATCATTGCATAGCTTGAAAGGCTGTTGCAGTTTTTTCCTGTGCTTGTGAAGAGGGATGAGGTGCAGGAAAGTTTTGCTTTCAGGCAGAGCTATTAACTGAGCTAGGAAACTGTGTATATCTGTGCAGCTATAGTAGTTTACACCTGGGTGCATAACACCTTTAGGTTCGTGCCTGAGCTTAACTATATTTGCAGAATGTGATGGCCTTTCTTCCCCTTCCCCTTGTCCTCAGTCAAAGGTGCTTGGGTGCTCTGCAAAGCCCCAGTTCGGGCAGCATTCATCCTGCAGACAGTAAAGCCTATATTCCCTGTCTTGATGATGCTGTATCATCATACAGTCTCCTTCAACCTGAAGGCTTTGTCCCTTTAGACATAAACTGTAAGCTAGCTATCCATGAGGAAATAGTGTCAGACAGGAAATAAAGAAACTTGCTGAAGTTCATCTTTACAAAGGCATTTAGATGCCCAATGGTATTGATAGACTATGTGATTGCAGTCCTTAGAATCTCAGCTTCCAAATAAACCTCATTGCCTAGTCTTTGGAAAAAGCAAGTCCCACTGAAGAGAGATGTAAGGAGCTTAAATGGAAGTGCTGAGCAAGAAATCATCTAAAGCAGCCTAGAGAAGACATCAGCTAAGGGTGTTGCATGAAATTCAGTCTGTCTTTAAGTGTTCTAGTAAGTTGTGGTCTCACTCTCATTCTAGGATCGTAAACACAGGGAGTAGGAAAATGGGGACACTCATAAGAAGAAAAGTGTTTATTTCTTCCCTGCTACCTATAGAAAAACCAATATGAGGTGAAGAAAAACTTATAGTTCACTGGGAGGTTAATGGGAAGGTGAGAGGAAAGCAAATGTGTTGATGGAAGAGCCCGCTGTCCGCTACAAGTCCCAGCTGCTCACCATCTTTCCCTCTAGCTCCTGAGCAGTAGGAGTAAACATAGTAAAAATCATCAGCAAGGACTATTTTGCAAGGCAACAGCAATAAGCAGAATTCCTCCCTCCGTATTTTATAATTTATCTGAAGGCTTCAGACATCTGTTTGGATGGCCAAGGGGAAAAAAAGCATGAGGGATTTGGGCTAAATTCAGCACCGCTTAGGAAAGATGCACCTGCCCTGCCATTTGTTATGTTCTCTCCTCTCTGCTGTATGATTTATATTTTATAAATCCTTTCCATTTTTGCTCCCCCTGCTTCTCTCCAGTTCCAGTTTGATCAGATTGTAAAGGTTCAAAGTGTACTCCTGTTACCTTAATTAAAGTCATTTCCCTCTGCCCTCCTTGTTAGAACAGATGTATTGAAAATCCCTAGGTGCCCCCTCCCCAGGCAAAATTGAGCACTAAAATGTAAAACTGCATTAAGGCAAATTCCCTGTGCTAATTGCTTTTCTCCATACAGCAGGGATATGCAGGAAAGCAGGCATTTCTGCATGCTAGCAGGTCTGTTCTACCCTCTGTAATGAACTCACAGTGGCTACCTGAATTCCTTCTCACACCATCTTGCCACTTGCTGTAAAGACTCAAGACAATAGAAGTTATAAGACACATCTGGCATGATTTGGTACCTTTACTGCCTGTTCCACGTGTATCCTGGGGATCTCGTGTCACTGGCTTTTTTCTGAATTTACCACTCAATTTTCAGTGGGGAATTGTGTCTACCACATGGAGATTATTTAGACACTCAACTAGGTTCAAGGCTGAGAGTAGGAGAATATAGCCCAAGGTAAAAACAGACTTGCAGTAATAAGTCATGGGATGAGGCAGGAAAATACATTTCTATGACTATGCTTAAGAGAAAAGTGCCAGCTCTTGCACTTTAGCCAGCTAGTGGAGTAGCTAATTAGCCTATATGAGCTTGTCCTGGGGAGCATTTAGAACTATATCTTTCCTGCTATTGAATTTAGCTGCCCCCTTAGCTTTCCCCATCTACTTTTAACCTTGCCTAATAGAGATTTATTCTCCATATGTTGTTTATAATCCTGCATTCAGCCTTGATGCTAATTTCCCTCTCTTTCAGCATCTTTAAAACACTGCAGATATTATCTTGTACACGCTTTTCTCATCTGCTCTAAAAGAATAGCCCTTACAGGAGAAAAAAATCCACATCTCTACAGAGAGTCATTTCATCCTGGCTAGAGCATGTCAAAAAGTCTAAGCACAAACTCTGACCAGCACAGGCAACAAAACAGCAAAGATTACTTCAGCCACTCAAAGCATCATTATCAGGCTGTAGAGGACAGCAAAGAGCTGCGTGGCATGAAGTATAAAGCTCTGCTGGTTTGGAGGGAGTAAAGCCTGGTTATGTGCAGAGGCAAAAAGTACAAGATCATGGATTTTGTTCTTGCATGAAGATACATACTCTGTCTGTACTGGCCTGTTCTGGAGCCCTGGCTGTGCTACTCAGGTGATATTCCCAACCTGTGCACACTCAGAAGCTGTATGCATGCTAGGCTGTATGTTAGTGAAACCTCAGAAATGCCCAACCCTAGCAGCAGTCTCCAGCAAATGCTGTGCTTTATGTGTGAGTAGATCTGCTCTTAGTTCATAGACAAGTACTACTCCAGGAAGGTACATACTTTTTAGCATTATTGGATCCCAGAGCCAAACTGCTCCTTAGCCCTCCACCTCCTCAAAAATGCAGAGCAATGTAACTCCGTCTTCTCTCACAGAAGCTTATGCAGATTTACAGTGAAAAGGAAAAGGACAACGTAGCATAACAAAGACCTTTCTCCCTTCTCCACACATTCTTTTCTAGAGACAGTTTTCCTCTCTAATTTTACATGGCACACTGGGACTTACCATCTGTTTCAGAGAGCCCTCAGATGAGCAAAAAACAGTCCGTGTCTTATAGAAGAAGAGGAAATCTTTGAGCACCACACAGACTTCTGACAGATCAAGGTTTTAGATAACGTTTTAATTTAACATTATAAACAGTTCCCACAGAAAAGGCAAATTTTGCACTGTCAATTCCCAAACCCAGCTCCTGCTTCTCAAAGGGTAACAAGTCTCTCATTCTTGGGAAAATTCCCATTTCCTTCTCATTCCTGGCTTTTGTGATGGAAATATTAATTACACACCAGTTGTCCACCTACATGCTGCATTCAGACAGTAATAGACACCTAGATTCCCAACCTTCCCATGACATCTTTAGTCAATGCACCATTCCTCAAAGGTCTTAAAAATTTCAAGATTGTGTCTAAATCCCTTTAAAGTCTTCCCATCTTCTTATTAAAGGGAGGTCAGACTGGACTGATCTATGGTCCGTAAAGTCAGTATGCCCAGCACTCAGCTGGTACATTTGGAAATTTAAATAAATTCAAGGAAATTCAGACTCTCCATCAAGTGTATGTATTTCATATTTAAAACATCTGCATTTGTAAGCAAGCATCCAGGACAGCACAAAAAGCAATAATTTTTAGTTAAGACTTATAAATCAATAATATTATACAAATATTGAAATCCAATAGCCTGAAGATGTCTGCTATACTGATGCATAAATACAGGCAAAAATCTGGTCATACATGATACAAGAAAGTGAACTCAATGAGAAAAGGTAGTGAACAGGCAAGTGTAATGACCATGTGATGGATAGACATTATATAGGATTCCAACAACAAACAAAATGTGCCTTCTAAAAGAATGCAAAGACAAAAGACAATAAAGAATGCACTTAAGTATGATATTTTCATTAGAAATCTCTTAGGCTAAAATTAGTAAACATTTCACTGCTGCCGAAAATTTCTCAACTATTCCATGTTACACCTATGACTCCAGGTCAATAACATCAGGCCGGAAAAACTCATTGTTGAACATGGGTAACTCTGTGTGTGCTTTTTGCTAATCTGGAAAATATCTGCAAGTAAATATTAATTTTCTTCTCATGCCAATTGTCATTCTAGGAGAAGGGGAGCACATTCAGAAGTGTGTGTTTAGCAGAGAAAGGAATACAGATGGGGGCGAGTTCTGAAGCAAGCACTGTTGACAGATTTACAGGATAACTGATGAGGTTTTGAAAAGCTGCTTGCACAGGATACAAAGGACATCTTGCGCCTGTGAGGGTTGTGAGCACTGATGCGTATGCTGACAAAGTTTGCACAGCTTGCTTGTGTGTACATTTGCCTTTGCACACTATACTGGAGGTGAGAAGAGCCTGAGCTGGCATGAAGACATGCAGCTTAACCATGACACAAAAGAGACCTAGTGATCATATGTTTGCTGGAGGATACTACAAGCTTTGGGCATTTCTGGGGCTTTTCAAGCTAACTTAATTGCTATTTCTTATGTATTTCTTCTTGCATTATTTTTTCCTTTGGTTTTGATTCATGCTTGGATCAAAGGGATCAGAGGGAGATCCTTTCTTTTTTAAAGTAAAAACCAAATACAATAAATTGAAGCTCTCTGAGTAATGAAGGTGTCCAGGGGCTGTATTTGATAAAAAGGTAAGTCCTAGTGGGAAGAGGAAGAAAAAATTCACTTGCACAGTGTGTGGGTATGCAGGGCAGTCACAGTATTTGTTCTTTTGGGGCTTTTTTTGAGATTTGCCACCTCCTTGAGAAATGTTTTGTGCCAAGAGAAGGACTGCATACATTATTGGTTTTACTTACCTGGCATTGTATTGGTAAAGATCATATGGAATAGTCGAAAACTGTGCTTTCTATTTTAATGCAAATACCACAGGAGTGAATGATGCTTCTGAAAAGCATAGCTCCTGGGGCTGAGAGAATATCTGCCTTGACATTTTTGGCTGGGTCAGCAGTGATGGGCAGAGGCAGAACTAGCATCAGTGAGTGGTGCAGGAGTCCCAGCTCTCCAGGTCTCTCTCTTCCTCAGAACTTCTCCTTCCTGTTGTTTCTCCCTATGCTGAAGAATGTAGACCACATATTCTCAGCCACTGTAAAATTCAGATTTTCTTACTCTGCTGGAAGCCATTTAGTTAAAGCCTTTTCCTGTGCACTATGCAAAGCGCATTCCTTTACTATGGCACAAGTGTTGTAAGCATCTATCTGAATCGACGTAGCAGAAGCTAGTCTTCCCAATCACAGCACTTCACCCTCCTGCTATCAACCCTAAATAATCCCTGTAAAACACGGCTTCCTTCTCAGAGTTCTTACAATGCCATGTGCACTTAAAAGGTTCTTTTTAGAAGTAAGCTTTCATGAAGCTTAGTTTCAGTCTCTAATGTAGGAAAGAGCAGACAGAACTCAAGAATTAAAGTCCAGAGAGTGCCATGTTTATCTAGAGAAAGCAACAGGACAGACTCCACTGAAGAAAAAGAGACCCACTTACTTCCTTGTTCCGTTGAGGATAATGATTTACAGTTATGTTTTTTCTTCACGAGAGTACCCACCTTAAGTGAACTGTAATAAAAGAGGACAGAACACTTACGGTTCTTGGGACTTTCAAGATTTTGCAGCTGTTTTGGGAATACGGATTAGATAGTGCTCCTAAAGCCCATAGGTGAATTTTGGAAAAAAACATCTATTCATTCCTTGCTAACATGCATGCAAAGCTCTCCTTCTGGAATTCAGATGGTCTATACTTATTTTCTGACAAATGAGTAGGGAAAAGAGAATGTGAACTGTGCCTCAAAAGTGAAAATGCTGTTGATTCTTATCATACTTTGCACATTCTTTGTGGCAGAGGACCATGCTTTTCTGTCCTGTTTATACAACATGATCACCCCCTTATATTTCTGTCACATGCTGCTGGTTATGCAAGCAGTAAGCATAGAAATAGAAATCAAGTTCCTAATAGAAAACAGTCCATTAGAAAACCATTTCTGCCTCAGTTAGAGAAAATGATTTCCCTAGGTTGGGAGCTGAAGGAGCTAGCTGATATTGCATGAGGATCAGAGGGAGTATCGTGTATTTCTCTTGGATTAGAAAGAAAGCAGGTTAGAAAGAAAGCAGTCACTTGCATTGTCTCATCTACTCTGCATCCATCACTGGTAACCAGGCCATAATTCCTTTCTATAGACTGAATGATCAAATACCAACTTTCTTAGGTGTTGACTTTTTTCCTTTCCCCTATCATACTGTTGTCTAGAGACCATCTTCTAAATTAATTTGGTCTTGTATTGACACTTTTTAGATTGGGCAGACAGTAGTCTCCCTTCCTACAATGCTTAGCCACATGATGTATTGCTATGCAGCCATCACAATATCCATTTCCCCTAGATAAGAGAAGGCTTCAGTGTTCCTCTTGTGTTTTCACAAACTGATTCTATGCCTATTCCAACTTAAATTAAACTATCCTTATCATGACTTTAATATGTGACTTTGTATCTTACGCTATTCTTCTTGGTGATTTTAACTTTAACAGGTTCTCTCTGATGCATGCTCTCCTCTCTATTCTTTTAGCTTACTGCATGCAATGTTTCTCCACCTTTTCTTTTACATGTATCTGTCCTTCACAAAATATGTATCCCATTACAAACAGCAATGGGGATCTCTTAGGGTGGAGATAAGACAATCATCTAGAGAAAGACCTTCTGAGCCCCTTAAGAATCACAGAAGATCTATATCCTGCCCTGGAGAAAAATCAGAGCCAATTTGTTGGCTTTTGCTAATTCTCATTTGTTTCAACACATGATTTATCACCAGGGTCTCCTCTCATATCTCTGAAACAAATGCCAGATCCTTTCCATGCTTGCTTATTTCTCCAGCCACTTCAGACTCAGCCAGCATCAATTCCAATATCTCAGGGAGGGCCCTATTTGTGCAGCCTGACAATAAAATCTATATCTTTATTCACAGCATTTAGTGAATTCATAAAATGAGGTCGATGGCATCCTAGTGGTTATTTCATCTCTGGGTCATTTTTAAGCAGATCCTCAGAATACAGATGGATGCAAGCCCTAGGGAAGCCAAGACCCCTATCACTGTGGTGGCACAGTGAAGAAGTGGCATGCAAATTAGCAAAGCGAGCAAGGAAGCTGATTTCTAAGCAAGTGATGTGTAAGCACTGGTTTTCACTCCCCCATAAAGAAGTGGAAAGAAGAAAGAGGGCTCAGCAAGCCTTGCTGGGTTTTACCCCATAAAGGTAGAAAGTAATGAAGCAGACTGTGATGGGGCTCAGAGTCATTCTGAATTTCCCCGAAAGGAGCAGGCACAGCCATGATTTTGGCTATGAATTTGCCCTCCCTCCCCATGGCTGGAACATGGTAAAATGTGCACCCATTAGAAGAAGAGACTGAGATGAGTTTCTAGGGGTGACAGTACGGGACTGGGATCCTGTAGCTCACTTTGTTGTGTATCCTTTTCAGGACTTCTCATGCTGGTGTGCCTCTGATGCTCTGCAGTCAAACTGGGTTGCCAGACTTGCCCTGGGTCCCAAAGCATTCTGTGCTGGCTGCTGGAGTACCACTGCTGCAGGGGCAGCTTCCTGAGCTGAGCTTCAATCAGATCTCCTGACCACTTTTGCACTGCAAGATGCAGGTTTGAGATGCAAGGAAAGAAAAGAATCTAAGGAAAAAATAAAACCTACCAGGGGGTGAGGGCAGATAAAGATAATTTCAGTTGTATAAAGACCCCTCATAGCGATTCCTACATGCTTCCTTTGTGCTATTGATCTCATGACACATCTTGTGTGTTATTTAAAAAAAAATAATCGTCAAACATAGCATTGATTTTTGGAGGGAAAATAGGAAGGAAAAGCAAAAGGCAATACATGAAAACAGACAGTCACTCTTGAAGGAAAGACCTCTAGAAAGCAAGTGTCAGGCACCCTTGCACTTTGGCCACAGTTTTGAATGGAGTGAACAAATCAACATGGAAAAAATCCTATGATGGCATTACTAATTTACCAGTCATTTCAGCTTGGGAGATGACAATGTGCCAAGCTACAGGCTATGAAAGCATGCTAGGTGCAAGGCAGCCAGTGGGGAACTTCTAGCAGGGCATCATTAAGCACAATCTCTGCTATTCTACATCTGCTCAGTCACCCACTGTCCTCTTTAGGTCACTCTCCCCATGTTTGACTACTGTCATTCCATCAGGAGTTTTTTCCCAGTGTTTAATCAGAATTTCCTTTGTTGCCTCACAGTGCTGAAGAGAGCTGAAAGATCTCCTCCCTTGACTTGCAGGCTACACTTGCTAATGCAGTCCAGTGTCAGGTTGACCTTTTCTGTAAGGAAACATAACTGACTTGTGCTCAACCTGTCCACTGAGATGCCCACAACTCCCTCCTTAAACCAGAACTGAATTTCTCAGAAAAAGCAGGAGGTCTTACCATCTGGGGTACTCATCTCTGTGAAGGGAACAAGGAAAGATTGGATGGGTGATAGCCACCTCTCTCAAGTATGCCCTGTGGATTTGAATCCAGGCCCCACAAAAGAGAATTCCTATGTTCTTCTGTGTGCCATGAGGAAACCTTTCAAGAAGTTTTGTTATGTTGCTTCCCTTAGAGATCCCTACAATTAATGATTTTATGCAGGGGGGAAGAAAAAGAAGCATCATTAGCATATTTTTAAAGACACTGAAGTGCTTTTTCATATCCATTACTGAGAAATTGAGTCATCTTTACTCTGTATAAATTCTGTCTCTGAGAGCTTTTGTTCAAACAATGTTTGCTACTTAACAAAACTTGATTTAGTGAAGGGGTATGCATAGAAGATATGGAAAGGAAATATTAGCATTTCATTAAAAAATTTAATATAGGCAGTAAATGGAACCAAAACCCAGACAAGTCGGTGCTTTTATTGACTTAGACTCCTAGGCTTTAAATGTTGTTCTTCTACTATTACTCCTTTGTCTCTGGCTTTCCTGCTACTCTAGCTCTACACATCACACCCATACTCTCCTGTGCGGGATCTCTAAATGGTATCATCCATTATTTTTTCCATGGTACCTATACTGGATTTATGGATAATGTGATGTCCATTAAGAAATGAAAGACAAATAGCAATGACTACCTTCAAGCAGAAAGCAAGTGAGCCTTTCCTATATGGCTGTAGTAGGATGGTGTGCACTATGTTGACGAAACGTGAAACTGGTACTGAGCCTAAATCAAGGTAAACTCTGTTACTTGTGCTTCTGTTCTTAGACCTTCATGTAGTCCTGTTGGTCCTGGCTTGCAGTAAGGATGCCAGCGAAAGGTTCTTTTCATCTTCATGTGTCAAAAGAGTCACCCAAGAACACACCTCCTTTGCAAAGAGCACAATGAATTTGTGAAGCCAAAGGTGAATGGTTTTGGGAATGTTCTGGTCATTGCATTAATCCTGGGGACCTCATCTTGGCTGTCATCTGATTAGATGTGTGGAACTTCTCTGAGCAAATCTGGTTTGAACTGAGGTAAAAAAATTGAGCCTTTTTTAAACTTGACAGAAATGAAGAAATTACCACCAGCCTTTGCCACTGCTCCCAGCTGATAATGACCCTCAATCTTCCAAACTGCCATCTTATTTTCAGTCCGACTGTACCCACACCTTGCTTCCCAGCCACCAGAATTTGGTATTTCAGTATGAAACTTGGTGAGAAGTCCTTATGCAGTTATTTCCTTTTTCTCTCCAAGCTTCTGGGAAGAAAAACATTGTTTGACTCACAAACAAAACAAAAAAAGCACCCTCTGCTCTTTGTTAGTCCTTTTTGAATTATTTCTTACAGGTCTGCCAGGACTTAAGATAAATTCTTCATTGACTGTGCCCCTGATTCATTGATCTTTACAGCAGGCTCACCCAGAGTCTGTTGCTGTCATTGGTAAGCAGTCACACAGCCGAGTAATGCATTTATACCACTGACAAAACACAGCTGAGTAACTACTCCTGAGGGAGACAGTGATTCAAGGTTTGATACAATGGAGGAGGATATTCCACTTGCTAATAGTTTCCAGCTGTTCATTCAGATGTGTATGCTAAACACTACCAAAACTGAAAAGATGCTGAAATGTAAAAGGCAAAGTAAAAAATAAAAGTATTGCCATAAAAAAAAAAAAGAGAGAGAAAAAAAAAGTGGCAATTAAATAGAAAAGCATCAGGACTATTGTTACACATTCTTTGCAAGTGATGCTTCTCCGACAAGAAAAAACCCCAAAACACAAAAAACCAAATTATGAAGACTGAAAGAAAGAGTTAACAGGTTCAGCCCCATCCTCCAGTGCTATGTAATTCTCCATCACTCACTATCACCGTATTTACACCTCCCACACAGCCTTTCCCTTGCCTCTTGTTTTGTGCTATAATGGAAATGCACTGTTGGGTTTCTACTGTTGACTTTATACATTGTTTACTAAGTGTGTAGAACATATTTTGAAAGAAATGTGTCCCAGGGTACATCAAGCTATGTCAGACTGTGATAGGTTTTCTCATAGTGTGCTGAGCTGGTGAAGGAGAAGAACTTGTTTGTGATGAGGACTAAAATGAGTACTTGAAATGCGTTGATTATAGGGTGTTGTAGGCTTATGTAGGTGTATGGACAACTTTCTAGTTAATATTTCACTGTATTGTACAGTAGCTAGCATAAGCAATAGGGATATTTTTAGCATGTACAATAATGTATGTTTTCACTTTAGCATGGTAAAATCCCCTATTTCCTGTTTTATTTGTAATTACCTACCAATATCCACATATTTTTTAGAAGAAAATTTGAAAATTAATGCATGATAATTGTACTTCAGAGGTGAAATAAAAATCAGACTGGAAAGAAGACATTTTTAAGGCATTATGAAATGCAGCTAATTAACCCTTAAGTGCGTTCCACTTATTAACTTATTAAATACTTACCCCTAAAGTATTTATAAAAGAAATATGGTGGAGTCTCTGATGATCTGCCGACTTTAAATCGCACTCAAAAGCCTTTCTAAGAAGTACCCTCCAGATAACCAAGTAGCTATGGACTTGCTGTAGGAATTGCAAGGAGAAATTTCATAGTTAAATAGGAGATTAGGAGATCAAATAACATTCTCTGTAATTCTATCATTCAAAGCTTTCACAGAATCAAAGAACTTTCTACTGCAACTCTTCAAAAAACCTGAATACATTAAATTTAATCATGGATGCATATCCTCCTCTTTCTCATTTGGACAAGCTAAGGCACAATGCAGTTACAGGGCTGGTGTTTTTAGAAGTGTGCTGGAACGCTGGGTGCTATCTCTTTGTGCATGCCTTTCATGGGGGATTAGACATCTCATACAATGCTGCCTGAGCAACTGTGTTCTATCTGCATGGTGGAAGAACATATGACATCTTTACATCATCCTTCTCCCTTTTATCTTTCTCCTGCAGTGATACACAGAGCTTAGCTCAGTATTCCATGTGTTGGCAGCTATGATTCCAGATGCCCAAGTGGATCTGCCAGTGTACTTCTCAGTTCCCTGAAAATAAGGACTGTGTTCAATGTGTGGATCTAAAGTCCACCCAGGAGACTGAGGAAGGCCAGAGAGAGACATGAAAAGTAGAAGTGTATTGTAAGGTGCCAAAAGCATTGCTTCTAGTGCAAATATCTAAGACAATCTTCTCCTTCTCCCCTTGACTTTTACCCAACAACAATGCACATATCTGTAAGATTATCAGACTGTGACAATCATCAATCACAAACCTCTAAAAACGCAGAAAAAAGAAATAACATTGCAACTTGAATCCCTGTCTAGTCCTGTGCTTTGGCCTCAGCTTGTTTCACACTGCTGTCCCCAAGCACAGGCATAAATAGACTGCCTAAGTAACATTTTTGGCCTTCTCCCTTAAGTAGCTGCTCTGGCCAAGTTTTCTAATCAGTGATCAATGATCACCAGGCCAGCAAATGGGACATGCACGCCCAGCAGCAGATGGCAGTGACTGTACTCAAGAGTGACAATTCTTTGCATGCAGAACTGGCTGCAGAAGGAAGCAGACTGTTCAGGCCACCTAGATACAACTCTCCCTCTGCTCTAAGCCCCAAGTAGAAATCGTTTGCTACCCACTAAGACATCTGAAAATCCTGCTGAAGGTCCGGAGAATTCTTTGCTGTATGGTAGGAATGTGCCTGGGAAGCAAAAGAGTTTCTCTGGTTTCTTCTTTCTGGGACTTCATAGAATGACCTTCAGTTGAGTGAACCCATAGTGTCCAGAATATGTAAATAAGAAAAATGGAAGCCTGACCTCTGTAGTCTTATCCCCTATTCAGCCCAGAAATAGTAGTCAGGAGAAGTAGCCATATCTATGTTTCTAGAGGAAATATTATTATTTGAAGGATCCTAAGTATGTGAGAGCTGCCAAAGGCTGTTTATGTACTAACAGTCTCCTATTTTTCCATATATACCACTTCCAAAACCTCCTGGAAATTCCCAAGAACCGTCTTCAACATTTGCCTTTATGTTTCTCTGAAGGGGGATAATTGAGCTCACTGCTAAGGGAACTGTTCTTTATCATTATATTAGGACATTTTGAGAATCATCCAGCCTCATTTCATCTAATTGTACTCTTCTTGAATGTGGTGGATAATCTCTCCTCGGCTAGTACTTAATAGCTGTGGATATAGAGGAAGCATTTTTGTCTGTTTATTTATATTGGGTAGCAGCTTCAGTTATGGACTAGAGCCCCATTATGCAGGGAGTTGTAAAAACAGCATTCACAACTAGCTTGTAGACAGTTATCATATCCCTCAGGCATTTGGCAAGTTATTCTTCAAGTGGAGGAGAGTTTGAAGGCACATCAAATTAATCTGTTTTATAATTCATACATTTAGATCATTTTGATTCTCTCCCATAATAGTAAAGTTCCAGAGCATCCCCATGAAAACAGACTGAAGCAACTTGTCTGCATCCACCCTGTAAGATATCTAGAACAGTAGTCAGTATTCCTAGTATACTCTCAGCAGCACCTCACCAAAGGTTTCTAGCTCTGTTCTGAGACACAGCATCTCTGTTTGTGTTGCCCAGTGTTTGCACAGCTCTTTCTGACATTAACAAATGAGATATGAGTTTGTATTACAAAGACTGATGTAAATTTCATGAGTATGCTGTCCCCTTCTCATAACTGCTGAAGACATGTAAGTACACTGCATAGCCACATTATGTAAATAAGTATGTTGTCATTTGTCATTAACTTTTCCTTTCAGATCCAGCATTGCTCTGTTCAAAATCTATTTAAATCAGTTTTGTGCATGAGCTTTCCAAAAGCACCAAACTGTAGTGACAGGACAAGGGGTAATGGGTTCAAACTTAAACGGGGGAAGTTTAGATTAGATATAAGGCAGAGGTTCTTTATTGTGAGGGTGGTGGGGCACTGGAATGGGTTGCCCAAGGAAGTTGTGAATGCTTCATCCCTGGCGGTGTTCAAGGTTGAGCTGGACAGAGCCCTGGGTGACATGGTTTAGTGAGAGGTGTCCCTGCCCATGGCAGGGGGGTTGGAACTGGATGATCTTAAGGTCCTTTCC
>JANHGB010038018.1:0-14858 GCA_026283785.1 Coracopsis vasa
CAGTTCCATGTCCTTTTTATGTTGAGGACACCAGAACTGCACACAATGCTCCAAGTGAGGTCTCACGAGAGCAGAGGAGAGGGGCAGGATCACCTTCGATCTGCTGGTCACACTCCTTCTGATGCAGCCCAGGATACGGTTGGCCTTCTGGGCTGCGAGTGCACACTGAAGCCGGCTCATGTGCAGTTGCTCATCAACCAACACCCCCAAAGTCCTTCTCCACAGGGCTGCTCTGAACCTCTTCTCTTCCCAACCTGTAGCTCTGCCTGGGATTGCTCCGACCCAGGTGTAGGACCTTGCACTTGGCATGGTTAAACTTCATAAAGCTGGCATCTGCCCACCTCACAAGTGTGTCAAGGTCCCTCTGGATGGCATCTAACACTGCAGTCCATGGGAAGCACCCACACTGGAGAAGTTTGCAAAGGACTGTTTCTCATGGGAGGCACTCAGTAAAGGAACAGGGGAGCAGCGTGAGGAGGAAGGAGCAGCAGACACAAACTGTTATGGACTGACCACAACGCCCACTGACAACCCCCCTGTGCAGCTCAGAGGGAAAGAGGTAGAAGATTTAGGAGGGAAGTTGAGCCAGGGAAGATAAGGTTGTGGGGAGAAGGTTTCTTAGTTTAATTTTACGTTATAGTTTTAGCCAAAAAATCTAGAATGCATGTGTGATATCTAGCATGTATATAATGACTATCGTTTATAGTAATCGAGTCTTTACACGGGAGATCTTTACTGTTATGTTTATTCATAAGGCACAAAATGAGGAGATAATGTATGGAAAGGTCATCCCAAATAGCAGATCTACGAGGGAGACTCGAAGGAAGTGAGGTTTTATCTTCTTTTCAAACATGTTTATGCATCGTGCAAATATTAATGCTATTAAAAAATACAGTAAAGGTTATTCACCAATATTTTAAAGAGGGTATGTTCAATCTAAACTGCTGTAATACTGCAATGTACTAGCAAGATTAAAAATTTACACTAAAACTGGCTAGGAGGTCTAAAAGTCAGACATGAACAGGAAAATCACAGAGATATGGAAGGGATTTTGGTTTCCTTATTGACAGACACTATTGATTCACCCTTGTCAAAAACAACGAGAGAAGCACAAAGGAAATGATGAGTCATTTTATTATAGGATTTTTATGGGCAGAGCCCACCTGTATTCAGCATGCCTCTCAGCTCTCACACAAAACAAGCATACTGCAGTGCAGGTCCGGAGGGAGCTCACAGCAGTGCTGCATGCCGTTACACATATCAGAAAACTAAACCAAGCTGAGTTTAAAGTGGAGGCAAAAGATCCAAAATATTCAGGGGGAGAAGTCGTATTTTTATTTATTTTTCATGAGCTATTTCAGAAGAGAACCTGTAACTATTTCACTTAGGTGCTCAGTTGTAACATTAAAGGCAAAAGGAGGGAAAAGAAAGCACCTGTGTGGATTTACAAGACATTTTTTCATCTAAAAGTAATTGTGCTTTTTCTTCTGGCAGTCTAGAAGCAAGAGAGATAATAATTTCGACTGAGTTATATCTTTCACAGTTATCAGTAATCATAGCAACTACAATCTCAGCGAGATTTAAAGTATACTTAGTATCTTGCAGCATCAAAAAATGCCCTTAGATCTGCATTTTACTTATTATAAGCAATATACATTAAAAAATAAAGGGGTTTTTTCCAAGTAAAGGACTACTTCTTTTGGCCAGAAAATCACTTTTTTTTTTTTTTTATGGCAATGTATTAATTGCTGTAAGCTTTCTGTGGTGGCAAAGCAATAAAGTTCAGAATAAAATTCCCTGGTTTTACAGTAATTTCCATTTCTTTCCTAGAAAGGTCAGAAAAAAATTCCTGTTGAATACAATAACTGCAAGAGCAAATCTATTAAGTACTGGCAATAACAGGCCTGCTTAAAACTTTTGTCAAAAATTGTGGTGGTTTGACACGTTTAGCACTGGAGGAATTACATCACGTTATTCAGACACTTAAGCTTTAAAGAGACATGAAGTCAGTTTTCAGTTTTCTGTAAAAATAACCTCTTTTCCTTTCCTTAGAAAATAAGCTCTTGATAATGGTATAAGAGCTTGCCATGGGAAGCAACCTAAGGAAAATACATCTTTTGTGCCCTTTAAGGGTCCTTTACATTAATGTCATTATAAACTGGAAAGCCAGACATAAAATTTAAGAGGAATACCACATGCTTCATCCTCATTTACATTAAAGACTTTCTTTGATCTCTTTGTCTAAGCTTTGATAGCTTCCCCACAGAACAGATCATTGTATAACATGCACAGCATTCAAGATTAATAAATTAGTGTGAAAGATAAGCCACTAGCATCAAACATATCTATAGCTTTGATGCTGGATTTGTATTGCTAAGGACCTTGTTGGAGTTTTGCTAATTGCTTTATTTTCTTTTTTCTTTCTTTACATTTTCTTTTTTTTTTATTATTATTTTCCTTTTTTTTTTCTTTTTTTTTTTTAACAGAACATGGTATTTTTCCGTTGCCAGGAGAGAAACAACTTCATCCTCCAAATATGAAATTCTGGAAAACTTTGGAGAGGCTTGAATAACAAACTGAGATCTAGGATGCTATTTCTGCTTGGCTCCCTTCTGCCTCACTGGTAGATCTAATGGCTAGTTGATAAACTGATAAGGATAATCAGAGATTTGACTTTCAGACCTACTTCTGAGCTCAAATGGATGGACTCCATAACCACTTTGCAGCATTTAGATCTTGGTTTCATCTACATAGTGAAACTTTACTTTTCAAAAATAACAGTACTAATTTTGTGCATGAAGGCAGATTTTAACTGTGGAAATTTGAAACTCCTCCTCATGTTCATGCCAAATAATCTTAATTGTATGAATATTTGTAGGGAACTAATAACGGTACAAGGAAGACCACAGTAACTAAAACCTCATCTGAAATGCGAAGGGAAATCTTCAGTGAAGTGTTTGTCTTTCAGTGACTTTTTTGTTTTTTAATCTAAATGTCAACATTGAAGAAAGTTTGGTCTTGAAATACTGTCCTTTTAGGTCAAGCTTAAGCTGTATTGCCTACCTTCTAAAACCACATAGTGATTCACATGCATAAATATTAATAATTTTAATTCATAATAAAAGATGAATGTATTCTATTCCTATGAGTTCTTCTGTTTGTTTAAAGATGATATATGCCTTAGGATTGCAGTGAAAATTTCCCATGTTCTGTATCGTTTTGGGTAGGGCTTTACCCACCTAACTTTAGCCATTTAGTCTCAACTGACCAATGAGGCTCCCTCTAAGAGCAACAGAAAAGGTGGGACCAGCTTTGAAAGTGGGTATCTAAAGTAACAAGAGACTATATAATTTTGGATACATCTTGATCTTAATAAAATATCAAAATCAATTTCTGCACACTTGGAAGAACAAATGTTGTTTCACAAGTGGTACTTACCTGCAACACGTCGCAGAACCGCCAAATGTAGTCACATCTAGTAAAATGTGACAAAATCAACAGTCATTACTGATGACAGAGGAAACATTCCTATCTTCAATATTTTCAGCATAACCCTCTTTTTCATGAGGCCCACTTCTTTGACTATAAGAATTAAAAATATTTTAGCACATAGTATGGCTGTAACATTGACTGTGAGGAATGTTTGACTCTCACCTCACAGGTTCCACAAAATTTTTAATTTCCTATATAACATTGCTTTTGAACTTCACTACCGACCTCCTGTTGAGCCGTCTGCTCGCCCAAGTTGCACAAAGTTCTTGCTGCAAGACAGCTTTAGCATCTGAGCAAATGGCAAAAAATCACTCCAGGTAAACAAAAATGAACATTCTTTCACAGTAACAATGAGTAGGGGGAAAAAGTATTTGTTAGTTTGGCTGTAGATGTGGGTTTCTTCTGCTTTTTTGTTTGTTTGTTTGTTTGTTTGTTTTGTTTTTAATAATAAAAACCCCTATCCTGATCATGGTTTTGAGCAAATTATAAGCTAATAGTAGAAAATGATACATACATAACAAAAAAATGTACATATATAAGCTATACTTGTAACGAACAGCAGAGCAGCAAGTTTTAACATGACTGAAGCTTACAATTTTGCAGAATATTTTACAGTTTATTCTGTCCTTTTACATGTTTTTATACTATGCTGATAATTACAAGTTAGCATTTGCAAACATTGACTAGTACTGATGGGCTGATTTGGCACTGGTAACCACATTTGCATTAAAAACTGAAACACTAAAATGTTTCAGGAAGATTTTGACCTGACCAAAGCTGCAACATTTGTATAAACTGATTAATTTCTAAAACATTACTAATTTTATAAACTGAAATGTAGTGGCCAGGTTAATGTTTTCAACCATTACTGAATTTACTATTTATGATTTAAACAACTGCCTTGAATATCACTAAAATAAGGATTTTGGAAAAGAAATCCTTTCTTGTATAAGTTGAAGTGTTTCCTGCAGCCACAAAGCCACTTGGGTAGAACCTCAGAAGAGCTGAATTTTTTGCTATGCAATCCTTTGCAAGGATGGTGTCCTGGGTTCAACAGTAGCAGTCATTTTTCCTCCTTAGTAGCTGGTGCAGTGCTGTGTTTCTGACTTTCAGGCTGGGAACAGCGCTGATAACACCGATGTTTTTAGTTGCTGCTCAGTAATGTTTACTCTGACCAAGGAATTTCTGAGTCTCATGCTCTGCCAGGGAGGAGGGGAAGCCAGAAGGAAACAGAGACAGGACACCTGACCCAAACTAGGCAGAGGGGTATTCCATAACACAGCATGTCATGCCCGGTACATAAACTGGGAGCAGTTACCTGGGAGGGCTAGATCACTGCTCAGGTGGGGCTGGGTACCAGTTGGCGGGTGGTGAGCAGTTGTATTCTCTTCCCTTGTTATTTCCCTTATCATTATTATTATTGGTGACAGCAGTAGTGGTTTGTGTTATACCTTAGTTACTGGATTGCTCTTATCTCAACCCATGGGAGTTACATTCTTTCGATTCTCCTCCCCATTCCTCTGGGAGCCGGGGGAGGAAGGTGGGGGATTGAGCGAACGGCTGCGTGGTTTCTGGGTTGCTGGCTGGGCTTAAACCACGACAGATGGGTAATTAAAGATATGGCATCTCTTATGCTGTCAATCTAAGCTTTCTCTGTAATCTGTGGGAGAAAGAGGCATCTTCAGTGAGTAATTCTTCCCTCCAGCTAGAGAAGTTTATCATTAGATGCCAAGATTGTCCCCAGAAAATTTTGTCTGTTCATTGATGCAGAACCACTAATTGCCAAAGGCCTGAATCTGATGGTTGGGTGAAGGACACTTTCCCATTCTGGAAATTGTTGAGCGTTGTGCTACCAATGGGATGGAGCCATGGTCTAAGATAAGGCAGCAAAAATTCAGCTGTGCTTGGGTAAGATCAGGAGACTCTTGTCTGACTTCTGATTAAGATTAACACAGTAGTTGCCATGAAAAAGCGTACAGCAACACACAGGTACCACATGTCTATTTTTGGCAAGAGATGGTGTTATTAAAAATATCAGTGAATGATGAATGAAGTTAAAATTTGACCTTTCAGGATGACTGTCCTAAAGTACCCTATGAAAAATGCTTCTCAAATGTTAATAGGATTAAATATTCTGTATTCCTTCCTTTGCAAACTTCTTCGGTAGTGATCTGGTAAACAGTTACTTTTAGAAAATATTGTCCATGAAGTTTCATGTAAAAACCCCACTAAACCTGTTTTTATATTTATATTTGACTTTCATGTTATTTAACATAGGGGTTTTTTTTGGGTTTGGGTTTTTTTTTTTTAGGTTATTATAACATGAAGATAACACCTCAAAATGAGGATTAAGCATTCAGATAATGAAATTAAATTACTGCCCTTTTCAATATCACTTAGCTATGATTTTTAAATCTAATTTTGTAAATAGATTTTGCTTATCTGAAATAAAAATTTTCCAAGCATTTTCTCTCTGTTGAAAACTTTGATGGCTCTGATGTCCTTTGTAGACTTTAAAGGACCACTGCATAGCCTAGAAAATAGTAGAAGAACATTTTAAGACAGACCGATGGTGGATGGATCAATAGAAATGCAAAATATTTCAATCATTGCTTTATTTAACATGCTTAGTTAATATAATTATGAGATAACCATTAAACGATAAATTAAATTCTGAAATGAATGTTAAGGTAGGTGACAGAGTGTAAGTTAGTCAATGACAGATCTGGTTAAATAGCACTCAATGAATAATATATATGACCTGAACTCTCTTGAATACATAATGCAGGGAATATTCTATTAAATTATTTATCCTGTCAGAAAGCAGGTATATGTGCCAAATTTGCAGCAGTTGTCTGAAAGGACTCAGGTTCCTGTGACACAAAGAAGTGAGACTCCTAAGGTACAAAGATTTCTCACTGGAGAACCAGAGGAGCTGATCGAGAAGTTGATGTCTTGAGGTGATTTAGGAGGAAAGGACTAATGATCTAAGGGATAATAGAAAGTAAAGGGTCCTCCCATCCATTAAAATATGCACTTGTAATAGAGCCCACATAATTTGATACTGCTTCAAATATGAGAAATTATCTGCAGTAAAATCTGTTTCAATATTGAAGCACTAAAAACATATATATCTATGTGACTTCATTTTTTAATGTGAACAAAGAAAAAATATAGAAATATATTTAGCTTGAAAATTTTAGAAAAATATGTGGTAATTTAGACACCCAAGTCACATAAAATTCTGATGGGATTTGGATGTTTCAATCTCTGAGCCTTTTTAGCTTTTTTTCCTCAAATTAGCATTAATCTTCATTTAGTATCTAAAAAGCGCCATGATTCTTTGAAATCCCAGCTCCAGACTTGTTTAATTAAGCACTGCTGAATGTTTGGTTACTACTGCAGACATTCAAAAGCTAATGAGGTTTCGGGTCTACTGTCCAGATCCCATTCAGAATCACCTCCTGTGGTACAATTTTAGCTTACTTCCTAGCACATGTATCCATCCCTCTAACATAGAAAAATATATAAATACAGTAAATGATAAGAAGAATAATCACTTTGCTATACTAAGGCTTGTTGAAAGACATTAAACATCCATGTAAACCCTCTCAAGATTTAGTCTATCAAGTTAAGACCAAATCTGGTCCATCAACTGAAAAAGCAAAAGCTCTATCACAGTGCCTGGCAAGGGCAGCAGGAAAGCCATCATTCTTGCATAACAAGGTAACAAAGGCTAAATAAATAAAACCGCTTAGATGGAAAACTAAATTTCAGTTAAAAACACCTTTTCACACACAAAAAGTGTTCTTAGAACTTTGGATTGTTCACAATTTTTTGAATATGAAAACAAGATGAGATTGAAAATACTGCCATCTTCATCAATCTATTGCACTGGGTTTCTTTTCTTTTTAAGAAGTAAACATTTTTCATTATGAGTGCAATGATTTAAAATTTTATTTACTTCAGAATCTTCTCAGGTAAAAATAACCACATTGTAGAAAAGATATCATGCATCAGACCCTCCTGAGAACAGCATGAGAAGTCTGACTTAAAACTCTGGATGTTAAGTACATTTTGCAATAATTGAAGGAATGTTAAATGCAGCTGGTCCAATTTAGCTCTGCTACACTGTTTTTAGTTTGATAGGAGAATTACAATAAAATGAGAAATGTTACGTATAACATTACGTATAACAATCTGTTTAAATCCTACAGCCACCTCATGGAATTGAGGGACATATTTCTGTAATATCTCTGCATTACCTGTCTTATGGCAGAAAGGTTTAAGTTTGATTTGCACTGCAAAGACTATCCACCAAACTCAATCAAATTACTAGAAGTGTCATCACTGGTAAATGATGAGGTAACAATTACATCACAAATAAATCATGTAATTGACAAGCAGCATAGTGTTGTGAACATCACAAAGACTTGGGATTTCTTGTAGGTATTGGAAAAGCTTTGGGTCATGCTTACTAGAATTAACTTCAAAAACCACTGTTAAAAATGTATGCATGTCCCCTCTTGAAAAAACCTGTAATTCAGTTATGTTTTCCTCCTCACTTTGTCTTCTCAGTAGTTGTAAAGAAAGCTGGTAAACTTCAAAATGGCCCCATTGTTCTTCCCCAAGTATTACAGTTACATTTTTAACAGCTGATGGAGTGATTCTTATTAATTTTAGGGTTTCTTGGGATTTAGATTTGACAGGACAGAATTTTCAAAGTGCTGCAGGATTTTTCTTTATGACAGGTGTTTTATTTTTTCATCATTTCTGTGTGGATGTGTGTGTAGTAAAAAAAACTGTAAGAAATTGCTTCTGCTTTCTGTCTATTAATTTACCTCTTTCAGGACTGTACGCAGTTTAAAAACACCTTCAATTTACATCCTCTAGTAGACAATTGAAAGACTAAGGCTCACATTTCAGTGTATTAGGGATTTTTATATCATTGCAAAGGGAAGGTTTGTGGCTTTCCAAAGTAAAAAAATACATCACCTGCTTCACCTCTGGTGAACGGGCTTGCTCAGATCAGCATTTGGTTCTGCATGCAAAATACAAGCCATTTGCATTATTCTCAGTAGTGCCTACTGTAACATAAACAAATAGATTTAGGAGCTTGAACTGCCAAACGGAATCTGGAAAACTGTTAGACCCATTGCACTCTCTTAGTCCTTCCTACTCCTTCTAGGATTGTTTGTGGTATGTTTTCCTGAATATTGTCCAGTAGTCCCCATTCATCTAACCTATGACTACTGAGAAAAGGAACTGGCACAGTGGAGAGGTTCGGTAAAGCCATGAAAAGGGCTCAGATTCTGGCTTTACTTTTTATTTAGGTGAGGTAGAGTTTGGATTCATGGGATGCACTTTCTCTGTAGTAATTGGCTCTGTAAGTACCTTTGCTCAGCAGCAAATGCGAGTAGATTTACTTATTTTTTGATAAAGATCAAATGACTCTCCACTTGACATAGTTTAACAGCTTGACTTGGAACTGACATGCTTTTGGATGTGATGCCATTCAACAGTGTAGAGTTATATATACTCCAAAAGATTAATTCACATAATCTGAGGCAGGATAAAGAGTGGCAAATACATTAGAGGGAGTGATTTTATTTCTTGTTAATGTTAGGCAAAGAAAGACAAGGGTAGAATACCAGGTTTTATAACTGAGATGTAGAAAACATCCATTGCAGAATGGTATTCTTAACAAAATACTTAATAGAATTATTTTTTTCTTCATTTTTTTTTTCTAAACAAAACTAGAAGACTTTCAGTAAATGCCAGAGTGAAATGTCAGTTGAGTTGATGCTGTTGCTCACTTTCATTTCTTGTTTTTAATTACAGTTCATTATTTTTTAATTTACAAGGAAAAGCAAGGAGGAAGAAATTATAAAACAATCCCAAACTTTGGGCTATGAATGTTTTCTAGTTTCCAGGTTTTGATTCTGATATAGATGTTCTCCTGCTCCATTTCATTTGATCACCAAAGACACCATGTTTGTCTACATCACCAACTGATATAGCACAGGGATGGGAAGAGAAGGTTTCATTTTGCTGTGATACATTATGGTATCTGCATTGTGGACAAATCTTTGCCAGCAGTGATGACCTCAGAGAAAGAAAGGTAATGGTTTACAGGGTGTTGCATTCCCATTGCAAATGGGAATCACTTGATGGTACTTCTATGCATGAATTCATCTGTGGTTATGCTACGAGGGAAACCACATACTGAATATGGACATAGGTCAAAGTCACACCTAAACCCAAAACTTCCAGGGCACTAAATGAGAAATGCAATCACGCCTAAGGTTTCTTGGAGAAGTGCCACCCTGAATTGCTATGAAATCCTTTTTCATGAGTTAGACAATTGAGGATGCTATGGAAATACTTAAAAAGTCTCCAAAAGGCATACCAAGGTAGGGTTATAGTGATCAAGCTTAGATGGACTAGAATTGCTCTTTCTAGACTCTGTGGCTTAGCTGTAGATGACTCTTACCTAAGTCCATACCATCTATTTGCATAGCAACAGTTACTGTATGGACAATGTAGCTTTTGATAGACACAGAGAGTTTCGAGGCAATTTTGCAGAACAATTTGAAAGACAGAGCATTGTTCTGGGGGAAACTTAGAGCAGCACAAATGGTGACTTAATTTCCTCTGAAGAAAACACATATTCTTTGATAAGCCAGCATGCCTGGCAAGGCTAGAATATGTTGCTAAGGAACATGGTGCTGTAGTGAAATTAAGTTAGCTATTCAAAATAATTAGGCTAGGGAAAATGTATGTTTTTTAAAATTCATAAAATGGCAGTCACAAATAAAAAAATGACAGTCAGTTATGTTTAAAAGGATTGTTAATGTTCAGAGAGGTGGGTCAGATTCTCTCCAAATAAAAAGGGCTGTGAAAGCAATTAAAACTGATAATGAGCTGAATTCCTTTGGAAGAGAATTTAAAAGGTAAATTGGTCTCATCTAACTTTAGAAATTAAGCTAAACACAAGCATAGGTTAGCTATCTGGGTTCCTTTTATGGTCTGTAGAGATAAACAGGTGTCTTCAGAGATTCAATCTTTATAATTTCTCTAAGGAGTCCAGCATCTCTTTCTAAAGTTAGATAATGTGAATACTTCGTACATACACAGAGGAAGTCTGAGAAGAAAGATGATTCCATACCTGTGTGTAAAACTTGTGCAGTTTTATTCTTTGTCACTTATTGTATGCTACTGCTGTTCTGCTTGGGGAATCCAGAAATAAGTTTTTCACCTTTTATTATCACTTTCACAAATTCACCACTTTTTCTGAACTGTAAAGGCACTAAGGTTTTCTTCCTTTATCAGCTGTTATCCCTGGGTATCACAAAATACGGACAGTAAGATTTGCTCCTTTGGGCTAACTTCTGTCTTCTTATCTGCACAAATTCATCTGATCTGCTAAACTGAATTGCCTCCATGTAGGCAGACTATGTTCATGAAGCAGTCATCATAAAGTACACAGCAAAATTGATGGGGCTTGAGAAGATGTGCACTAACAATAAATACCATTTGATTCAGAAGACCCACAGAATAACACGTATGGGATGCAGAACTTGAGTTGATGCCTCTAATAAACTGTGGATCCTTAATAGAGAGATTTGATTTCCCTCACAAAGAATATTTTAGTTGATCTCTCATGCAAAAAATAAAATCTTTAAGGTAATAAAAAGATTTCTATTGTGTATAAACTAAATGGAAAATACAGAAGAAATCAAGCCAAAGAAGTGAAATAATGGCCCCATAATGTTGTTTGTGTTGTCATTTAATGTTTACATCTATCTGTCTTAGGATGATAGTAATATATTTTAAGTAATTTGTATGTTTTTGTGCGATAAAACAATACTGACGCTATGAAAAGAAATGCAAATTAAAAAAATAAAGGAGGATGTGTAAATAAGCATGGGGTAGAGATTTCATTTTAAAAGGACTGACATCTTTATTAAATGCTCCATCACATGTTCCATTAACTTTTGCACTCTTTCCATTTGCACAGTCTGCTGTGTAGGGTAAAATATTGGTAATTCTTGGGTTTTATCCAGAGCTCAGATGTATTTTTCTCCTTTTGTGCTGCTGCCGTCTGTCATTAGCTTGGCAGGCTGTGCTTTAGTGCCCTTTTCTCTTCCTGTTCTGTCCCTGACAGCAGCTGCAGCAAAGAGTTAAACTTGGCAGCTGCCCATTCCAGAAGCTAAATTCTTGGCTATATATTTCACTAGTAGTCTCCATTTTTAAAATTGGCCTCACACGAGAGCCAACTGCTCTACAAAGTAAGTGTAGAGGTCAGATTGATACCAATGCAACTGTTAAAGTTTACCTTTTGAGTAGTCATATCTACTTGATAATGGATATTCTGTGACTGCTCTGCAGTACCTGTGCATTACTTCACAGCACAGAAGACCTGAAAGTAAATATAGCTGTTTGTCAAGAAGAACACGCGAGAGTTCATGTCCAGCTAAAAAAAGTTCACTTCAGATAAAACTAAAAAGTTTTAAAGAAAAGTTCTGAAATGGACAGTACAAATATTTAGAGTTCTCCCCTTGAAATTGGTGAGAGCAGACAGGATAAAATTATGTTAAGCATTGCATGCAATAAACAAAATAAACTCAGCATACTTTTTATTCATTTCTCAGAAAAAACTACTTACAAATCTGATGAGAAGAAACAACAAAAGTAGTGATACAATTGTTACTGCTAAGTATCACTGAAGATGATAGCCTAACAGAATGGTTATTGCAGTTACACAAGTCCGTGTTACAAAGGAATCAAAACCTTCGTGCTTTCAAGACTTAATCAATGATGCTGACTAAAAGCAAACATGCCTTCGAACAGGTTATTCTTTAAGTGTCCACTGTGACCATTCTTTCACCTCATTCTTGCATTGGATTTCATCTGCTGTCTGGGTATTAGGTCACTTGGTTGAACCAGTACCGATTGCTATGTGAACAACCTCCAATTGAATTTTACGTTTGCTCTCCTTTGCTACCACTAGGAATAATGTCTTCCATTTTCTGTAAGGAAATGTATCTCTTATACATTCCTTTATATATCTCATATATGTGAAAATCTTCAGAACAGACTGTGTTACTAGATCAGAATTGCTGCATTTTTCTTTTGTAAAACAAAGACATTTTCTCCTTAACCCCTACCATGTATTTTCTTATAAGTTTATTTTTGGACTATGAATAAATGTTTCTGAAATAAATTTTTGACCATAAATGGCAGCTTTCTTTGAATGAAAACAAAGGTTCATAATAGTTGGAGAAATAAATAGGAAAATAAGAATATCCTCAATAGAAGGTACAAATTCTGTCTGAAAAATCCCATTCTGAGATTATCACCAGATAAAACTGAGGTATCTGCTGGGATATAGGACCACTGTGCATGAGTGATGACCAGAGAATTTTTGAGCTAGTTGTTTATTAATGTCAGTATTTTTCCTTATGTCTGTTTCTGTACCGTAGATGTGGATGTAGCTAGGCACATTCAATCACATATATCTTGGACCACAAAGAAGAGACATGACAGCAAACAGCTTATTCTTTTATATGTTATACTTCTCAAAAGCTTGATTTATGAAGATAATAGTTAAGGAATGTTGACAGATTATATAGATAGTCAAAGATAAACAGTATAAATGCAGAAATAGATAACGATAGACAATAACACACAGCTGAACACAACACTGAAAACTGGATTCGTAGTAGCAAGTAGACCAAGTTTTTTGAACCATATTTCACTTCTTTTCAAGTGAGAGTGTGAGAAACATAACAAGTAAAAGTTCAGTATGATGGTAGTAACAAGTGAAAACTCAATAAGGTGGCAGCAAAATTTAAAAACTTTTAAATAGCTGATTATGATGAAATGTAACCCAATAATAATAATAATTACCCTCAAATCACAAGCTGTGTCAGGCAAATGCTGCTCTCAATTGGAAATGATGAACTCAGGTAAAACCCTTTAACTCCTGTTTGAAATCATCTGAAATGGAAAAGAAAGGAGAGGAGAGCTGTCAAAACATCCTTGGAACCTCACTCTTTTAGGGGAAAAGTCAAACAGTACCAGAAGGGGAATCAGCAGAGTTGGGGGATTTTTCTCACTAGGGAAGTGAAGACAAATACAGGTGCTGATTCTGGAATCTGTGGAAACACATTCAGAGGAAGCTGTTGTATAAATAAAAACATTTAATCACAACATCACAATTTACACAAACCTGATCTCTAGTTGGTTGGTTGGGTACCTTGAGGCATGGAAAAGTCCTAAGAAACTTAATCTTCTCTCTCCCACTTGGATTATGACGTACCACCTTCTCTTTGAGGACTCCTTGATGATTTTTTATTCCTATATTAAGTGATACTGGAGACTTGGGATCAAATGCAAAATGTCGTTACGCTTATGCTGCTAAAATCTCATACTCTCCAAAAGAAGGTAACTGCACCCAAGGTGTTTACTGTGAATTTTCCTTTGGCCATGGCAGCTGTCAAGCTATGCCAGCAATCACAGTACTTGTCAGGCACTGCCAATGGCGCTGGAGACAGGGCTGAAATGCTTCTTGCTCCTCTGCCCTCTTTAATTCACTGTAGACTCACCTGTGACAGTGTACAACATGCTACAGTCACCCCCCAGCAAGCGTGTTATCAGAGAGGACTGAAGCTCTCACTTGCCTCTGAAATTACAGCTACAGTTTTGTATAATAAAAGGCTCAATAAGCTGCTGTTTGCTTCATGGGAACTGTATCCTAAGGGGAAAACCCACATTCAGTGGCCATTATTACAGAAAACAAGTGGCGACTGGAAGTGGTACTTTTCTTTGAACACAGCTTTTGTATTTTCATTGAAACAAAAATGAAGAGACCTTTCTAATATTTTTTAAAGAAAATGCATACCTATAAAGCGTGTCCTTACTTGATGACTGAGATGCCAATCAAGAAGGATGAATGAGATGTTGTGAGACATGGAAGGAGAAGGAAAATGCAGAATATTTTTTTAGTTAAAATTGAATTTTATTTCTGAAACCAAACATGAGGGAAAAGTCTCATAAAGCCTTGGTGTTACAATACAGCTATTCCACTCTATTTATTTATTTATCTATTTATTTATTTTATAGTGGGTAGGGTTCTACATTCTTCAGGGAACTAACAATTTAGGGATCTTGATGAAGGAAAATGGTAAGATAAAAAGAACAAAGGGTAGAATCTCTCAGTTCTGAGAGCTGGATGAGTAATCAAAGTTCCCAGGCCCTTGCAGTTACCTACTACACCGTTGTCGTCAACAACACGACTAGAACTTATCGCCTAACAAGCGCAGATATTATTTTTAACTTTCGCGATCATAAATTTGCCTATG
>JANHGB010038019.1:0-29944 GCA_026283785.1 Coracopsis vasa
GTGGAAAAAAAATCTGAACAAAATGTGATGAATATAACTTCTGCTTCAGTTAGCTGAAGACAGGAATGTGTTACATGGCATTTAGATCTCTGATTCAGTTGAAAACTGCAACAGCAAAATCACACAACTCCTTTCTGTGCCACATTCAGTTGCATTAACATCCAGGTAATTCAGAGACATCATACAAACGTCTCTTTTTAATTAGGAACATTAACAGTGTGGCTAATTATGCTGTCTTTTGAATATGTCCATCAGAAACATCAGAAACCCTGACAAAGCTACCAGAATCCTGGAATAAGAAGCCTGAAGTGGAAATCGTGCCTTCTGTTGGATCTTTCTGAAAGTTCATCTATCTTTTGTTAGTTGTTCACTAAATCCTAAATCCAGATACTGATATTTCACACCTTCTATGAAAGATAATAAATTCTTTCTTAAAAAAAAAAAAAAAAAATAGGGTAAAATTAAAAATAATGGAAAGTCTAGAGATTTTCAAAGACTATTGTAAAGCTCAAAGATCCAATCTATCAGAGTCTTCCAAAACAAAAGGAAAAGTTCAAAATGAATACAATGCTTATACTTAAAACCCCATGTATTCACATACAAAGGTTTCATACGTGAGGAACATATTTGCACATGCCTGAACTTACTGTCAAAACAAACTTGCTTATTTTTTGCTATATCCTAAGACATGACAGGGAAAAGGAAACACAAAAAACAAAAACAAAAAAAAAATTCCTTCCAAAGGGAATCAATCATAGCTGTATTTTCTTTCTCCAACATCATTGGTAAAAATTTAAGTTCTATTTTAAGTCTGTTTAAAAGTAATAAAACTTGGCACAACAGAAATCATGTACTATCTAGTAGAAAGCACCCAATGAAGCTGTCAAACAACAAATAAGGAGATGTCAAATAACTTAAGGTTAAATGAGGAATGGCTCTTGGCGTTTGTTTCAATACACAGAAGCCTCTTGTGGGTTTTCTTCAGAAAATACATTGTGCTGCTCTGTGGTTTTGTGTCTCAAAAAAAAAAAAACCAAACCAAAACCTCTGTTTTTCTAAGTCTGAAAAATTCTCTTACAAGTTTATTTTAACTTACTTACATTTGCATGTTTTATCTAATTATTAATGATGATGCTCTTTTTAATGATTCCCATGTAAGAGCTTTCAGTAAAAAAATCTGTTACATAAAGTTATTTCAAACTTACAATGTTGTGAAAATCCAGTTTGTTTGGTGACATCTTTCCCAATGGCTTCTCAGTGTCTGACAGTTTCCATCAGTCAAAGACTAAATTACATGAAGTGTCACTGATGTCTCCATCATACCCAAAATCACTATAGACTTCTGTAGCTTTGTAGCCATCTTTTTTCATTTATCACTTTAAAATCTTATAAGCATACAGTATGCACAGATTTAATGCACTGAAACATATCTTAGACTCCCCCTTTGGAAAATCTAAGATTCAGAGGCCAAATGTGTCAAAGTCACCTTGAGCTCATAAATAGAAACATGTAGGATGATTGCATCTTCCCTTAGATTCTTCTAAAAATAAAGGCACTGTTTCAGCTTTCTTAGGCTGTTTTGCTTCCACCCAAATTGTCTGGTACCCCTACAGGTTCTTAAAGGGAAACTTCCTAATCATCCCTAAATTATATGTTACACAGTACACTCACTGGTGTCACAGCAATAACCTATGGAAAACCTCCCCACCACACTAGCTCTCCAGTACACCACCAGGCAAGGCTGGATGACCTGCAGTCAGAATATCCTCAGCTAGTGTTGCCTGAGACAATATAAGGTCATAAAAATAAAAGCCCAACTAAAACCTGCCCTTTGGCAGGTGTCGTATTGAAAAATGATTAAGTCAGAGCAGAAGAGTGCCAGTTTATGTAGTGACAGTGCAATGAGATACAAGCATCATAGATATGAGAAGGGGCTATGGAATGGAATTGTTGGAATTCAAAATAAAGAGCCCAGAGCTAAAATGCTAAGCATGCAAGGCGTTTCAACTGGGAGCTTTGCATAATAATGAAATTAAGGATTTTACCTAGAAAGGCACAAAAAGGAAGAGATAGGAGACAAAAACACCAAACAAACCAAGAAACTTGCTGATATTGTGTGCATCTGGTCAAGTAAAAAACTGGCAATTTATGGCAGTGTTAGGAAATATGTAACTTAAGAAAACAGATTTAAAGCGTGAATGATACTCAAGAGTAGTAACAAACTTTGTAGCATGGTGTGATTGCTATGTTCTACCTCAGCATGCTTCAACCCAGAGACGGGACTTGCATGCTACTGGAGAGTCCCAAAAGCAGAGCTCGGATACAGCAAGAGGTTCCCTCTATCCTTTCATACCTGGCCAGCTCTCTCCTCCCTCACATACCACTTCACCATGATGCTGACGGGACAGCCGCAGTAATCTAGCAGAGTACCTGTATTGCTAAAGTCACTATGATGCATTCAGGTTTTTAAATTGCTAACTTTTTGAATATAAAAGATCATATTTTATCATGTTCAATTACTACAACTCTGTTAATTTCTACAGTACTAATACAACTATAGACAAGCACATCTCTTTTACACGGCAAATCCAGTGCAGAGTTCATAGCTCTTTACTTTGTAGAGACAAAAAAAACCCCACATTTATACTTTAATAAACACATCATATAGAAAGATATTGAAAACCCAAATTGAAACACGACACTGTCACTCTGCAAAGTCTTTGCAAACATTCAGTACTCTGTAAATAATAAACTGAAGCAGAGGTCATCTCACCAGGTTAATCATGAGTTGTACTGCCAACATACAGTTTGGATAGATAGGCTGTGCTATCTACTCCACAGATAAACAGGGATTTCAATTTCAGGACTGTCAATCTTGCATGTTTTCCAGCATCAGATTCCACCATGTTTTATAAAGATGTAACCTGAAGCTGAATGAAAAATAATTCAAACTGCTTGAAATGGTGTTGCAGAAAGGGTTTCCAGAGAAAACATATTACACACACTACACTGATGTACACACTGCAAATACAAAAATCTGTGTCACATGGAAAAAAAAAAATAAATACACCAAACCTGGATCAAAAGAGACAACTCAAAGGGTCTCAAAATATTGCCCTTTTCTACAAATTATTTTGACATTTTTAAATGATCAAGACGAGAAAAAGCAACCCATGAGAGTTCAGGCAATTGAGAGAGATCTGGAAAAAAAGTACAAAAAGAAAAAAAAAAGGAAGAAAGGAAGATATTAAAATTATAAATCAAAGACCATTTAGTTTCACACCAGGTGTTAAAACCCTGCTTCTAGATGCCATTAATTTCAGAGATTTAACAGGCTTTAATGGGAAGAGTCTCAATCTCTGTAGCAAGAAACAAAGGTTCTTTCCATTAGACACAATGACCTCATCCATCCCTCTCTGATCCTCCTTCACCTCATATGTAGAGTCAAGTACAGCATAATTCATCACTTCAGTACAAAGCTGTTTGCAGCTCACTGGTCCACAGTTATGTTTCACACCAGGCACAGAGTTTCCGAAAGAGAATGAAGCTCCTTCATTTCATTCTGAAATTGCTACTGCTGCTATGAAGCAAGGCAGGGTCCTTTTAATAAACAACTACCACAGCTAAGGAGCCTTTCATTGTTACGCTTCATTTGTTAAAATTCCCCAAGCCTGACACAAAGAGAAACTTCCCACCACCGCACACACAGTGCCACAAGGAAGACACCAGAAGAGTTAGAAGGGCCACGAGGAAGGACTCTTCTTCACAGATGGATGAGCTCAGAGAATTACGTGGGTAGGGAAATGGCTGACCTAAGCAATATTTTTAATTGGTAATGACCTATGTTATATACCTCTTCCTTTTCTCTTGTTACTGCTCTTATTCTGCAATTACCTTCCAGTTATCTAAAGCCACACATTCGTATCCCCTCTTCCTACAAGAAAAATACTCTTTCCTCAGGACTGTATATCTCTATATTCATGTATCTTTGTCATTGCAAATTTTGGTCAAGACACTTAAAAATCCTTTGAGTCTTCGTTTCAGCTGCTTTAGTCATGGCTTTGCTACTGTTATAATAAAAATATTTTTACCAAGAGCGACAACCCTCTCCAAACTAATGAAAAACTGTTATTCATCCCTCCTGTGCTGGGTTTTTTTTTTTTTTATTATTTCAAGTCCCCTCGGAAAACTTCCAAGAGGAAGTACAGATACTGGTACCGGAAATTTAAACACTACTTACATGAATCCATCCATCTAGGGACCATAAGCCATTGACTGAAAACCAAAGACACTGTTTCTTTCATTCCCAGTATCTGCTCCTACCCTAAGCTCCTAAAACCCTTTTAATTCTTAAGAACTTTCTTCAGTAGTTTCTCATCCTTACTTACCTTTCAATCCCTTCAGTTCAATTTACCTTTTTTCCACTAATCTTCTCCCATGACCCCTCTCTCTTCCAGTAGCCTTATCTGTTTTGGCCATTTCAACTATCATTACGCAACTCTGTCACTTTTAGCCTTGCCCCCTCGACCATCATAATATAATTCAAACATTTTGCCTCTCAGGCTACTTCACAGACACAAAAATATCTCCAAGTACAGTGCTCTTTTCTGATTCTCTTTGTACTCTCTCAAGGTTTTGCCATTTCATCTTGCTTCTCTCTCCCCCCAAAGTGTACCATGTCTACACCGAAATGGGTGTCAATAGGACTATATGTAGTGAGAAATGGTGTTTTGGTAATTCCTTGCTCTCTGACAGGCAGTGCAGACTGTACAGGGAACACAGTAAGAAAAAAAAGGTGAGAACTGAACTCTCAATGAAACAGCTTGAACACATTAAGATGAATTTAACTGTAATTTATCAAGTGCCAAAATAAGATAAAAAGCATTTATCTTACAATGAAGGAAAAGTCTCCAAGCTCAGTGCGAGACCTCAAATTACATAAGAGCTTAATATTTTTCAGAATGGTTTCATCAACAGAGTTCTCCTCGGATACTGCACCCTGCAACCTTACTATTCATAGAATAGCATGTAAGAATCACCGTAGTGGGACAGGCTGGACGTTTTAACCCAAATGGAATGACCAAACCGGCTCAGACTAAATATCCAGCCTGACCCACTGTCCTGTCTCCAGAAGCAGCCAAGAGCAGATGTTTTAAGGCAACAGTAAAACCAGAGCAGTTGTACAGAAACACTTTTCCCCATTCTCCCAACAGCACTTACTGCACAGTTTTCCACAATTTGCAGCTCAGTGACTTCCTTACCTAGAAACAATACTTTGGTTCGTAACCTTTTTCTTTTTCTCCCTCCTTTCCCAACTTTGTTCAGCAGATTTTTATACCCATGGAACATGCATAGCATCCCATGGCAAGGAATTTCAGAACTGACTTACACATCATGCAAAGAAAGCCTTCTTTTCCTAGCTTTGAAACTGTTCCCTGCCTGTTTCACCCGATATCTCTTCTAATACAAAAATAAGGTGGTACTGAGTATTCATTTCCCATCCAGACACCTCACAGCTCTTATGATTTTACAGACCTCTACCATTAGCATCTGGCCACTATCTCTTTTCCACTCTGGCGACTCTCATCTAGCCAGTTGTTATTGCAGGGAAGCTGCTCCACGGATGCCTTCTGCACCCTGCTGCCCTTCTTCATTCTTGTTGCCCTGCTCTGAACCTTTTCCAGTTCTATTCCACGTGTTCTGACATAAGGAGACCAGAACAGATTTAGAGACTGGCCTAATGATATTTTGATCTCTCTCCTTTCAGAGCAATTCCTGATATAAATTTGCCTTCTGATTGCTACTACAGAGCTCTGTTGTTTGGTTGTTTGTTGGGTTTTTTTTTTTTTCATTAAAATACTGCTTCCCAATTTTAATTAAAATTACTGTCCCAAGATCTCAAGCCAGCTCAAAATATTTTACCATTACTGATCCTAAATTTCATCCACCATTTTAATGGCCACTTTGTTTTATAAGGTTCTTCTGCAGGTTTTTTAGTCTGTCCTCTTTTTTTTGCCCTTAATAACTTAGTTCCAGAAACAAACCTTGTCAACACACTTCTGTTCCAAGCTACTTATGAATGTAAAGATCTCCCTGGGCACTCAGAGAGATCTCTGTGGAAATCCACTGGTGATATCCAACACATTTTTCTGTTTTGTTTCTTACCATTTAACCAATTATTTACACAGTTTGCAGTCCTCCCTCTTAACCTGTGCCTGTTCAGTTCTTTTTGAAGGTTTTTTTGAGAGGACTTTCAATACAAAATGCCTTTTCAAAAAGTAGAACAATACATCATAAAATCTCTTTCATCTATATGCTGATTACCTCCCTCAAAGGACCACAACAGTTTAGTAAGACTTGACTTTGAATCACAAAAATACTGGCAGGAAGGGATCCCTGGGAATCATCCAGTCTGACCAATCCCTAAAAGACACAGTATATCAGATCAACTGTTCAACCAAGTAATCAGAACAACTGTCCAACTAAGATTTGAAAGCCTCTACTCAGAGAGATGACACCCCCCTGCTTTCTAGGTAACTTCTTCCAGTGCTGCTACCCTCCTAGTGAAAAAAGATTTTCCTATAATGCCCAATCAGAATATTTCAATCTGCAATCTGTGTATGTTAACCCCCTGCTACATGGTTTGCCACTACTAAGAACATTGGTTGTGTCATCTTTGTAAGCATCCTTCAAGTATTTAAAGGCTAATATTAACCCATTTCTAAATTTCCTCATCAGACTCCCCTTCAAAGAAATCAATTCTTCCTCAGTATCTCCATCATATTTATCTGATGGCTTTTCTAAACCAGCCACTAATCTAATTTTTAAATTAATCCACTCAATTTAAACAAGAGACATATTGGTTTCTAGGTTCCCTGATTCTACATGAATGCCTTCTAAAAAACGGCATCAAATTAGACATCTTCGAGTTCTCAACAGCAGAGATACTTTAAAGCAAAAGGCTGCACACCACAGTCAGTAGCTGGTCTACTTCACTCTTCCATTCCTTAAAAACTTGGGTGAGATACATTTGGACCAGCTAATCAGGGAACACGCAATTTGTTCCACAACCTCTCCTACAAATGTTTCCAGCTGAGAAAGGCAGTCTCATAAGCCCCCCACAGCAGGCTTCCAAAATAGGAGCCCCCCCACACTTTTCAGTGGTAAGCACATCTACACAAGAATTATTTAGTTTTCTGCCATAGCTTTATCTCAGATTGTTCATTTCATGTCATTATATGCAAGCCACGCAGACTCCAGCTGGCTTCCTGCTACTGGTGTGTGGGTTTTTGTTTTGTTTTGTTTTTTTTTTAAAAAAGACAAAAAAACCACATTTATTAATTTTACGTTTAGCCTGACAGCAGGATATTTTTGGTCTTATTTCCTTCTTTGAACACAACCACATCTTTTTTTTAAGATGTCCTCTTGCTTTTAATAGTCTTCTCTACCTTGTCATTTAGCTATAAAGGCTTCCTTTTCCTAATTCTTTTTTAGACTGATGGTAGGCATTTGTGTGGAGCCTTCAAAACAGCATCCTGAAATAGTGTCTTTGCCACCTACAAACATGTTACTCTTACAATTGCCCTTTTAGTTTCTCTTTAAATAAACATCCCCATTTTTATGTAGTTTTCCTTTTCCAAGTCGAGTGTAAGTTAAGGGAGGGGAGAAGAAAGGAGAATTGCAGGTTGCTTTTCTTGCACTCCTCCCATTTCCATTTCTTGCATTACTTTAGCTTAGGGAGGAAAGAAAGGCAGAATAACTGTAATGGTCTACAAAGCCATCTCACAAGTCTTTTCACAGACAGCATCTTACAATCGCTCCATGACATCAGCATCTACTCACTGCACAATCTCTTACCTACCTTTTAGTCACCATTCCTCTGTAATCATCTACTGCCCTGGTTCAGCGTTTGTGCAGAGCCTAGCACAGTGGGGTCCTGGGTCTACCTTGTGGGCTCCTAGGAGATAAGGAAACGTAAAAGAGAAATAATAGGTATTGAAAAGACAGCTCATCAGCAATTCTCAGACATTTACAGCAGTCATAAACCATCTGTCTCTCAAGACAATAAATTAGAGATGTAAGGCACTGAACCACACAGCATGAACAAGAACCAAACAAAGAAGCAGGAAAAATAATTCTTTAAAATAACTGCCAGCTTGGGATAAGAACCAGAAAAGAAGAGTACTTGTAACAGAACTAACAAAATCCATGGGACATATGAATTTGAGAAAAACCCTCATTGTAAAAATCTCCCTTGGAACTCTAACCGCAACTTAAAATTAAACATGCCTAATGCGGGCCCTAAGTGAAATCTGTGACAAAATTCAGGTGGGCAAAACTTTAGTATTCTCTTATTTCTCCATAAAGCAGGAAGCTCAAGAGAAAACCGAAGTTACTGTCTAGCATCTCAAAACAATACAAAGACATTTTCAAGAAAAAGATGCATCATCAAGAACACTTCAAGATGTTAACCCATTTCATAGGAATGACAAAGATAATATAAATATCAAAAAAAAATTATCTTGCTGGTTTTTTTATTGAAACAAAGAAGGTACTGCTAATCAATCAAGTGCTATCTTTGCGTGAAACAGCAGGACAGGAATCACAGAGCAGTTTCCTGCTCTCAACACCTCGACAAGAAGGTACTTCACTTCAGAAGTAAAAAACAATAATAGTCCATCTAATTTAAGCTTCCTTGCTATTAGGAATGTCTACAGCACAGAACAAATACACTAGCAATCGACAGTTCACCCTTGAACCTAATCAGAGACTTGAGGCAAAAAGGACTCATTGTTCCACTCTGTTTACTCATAGACTGTACTGGATGACTGGTAGTGCTTGTGATTTTTTTCCAGTGCTTTTCTGACCTATGACAGTCTCAGGAAATCTGCCAGATGCATAAGTAGTACTGCATAAAAAACTTTTCATAGCAAGGAAACATCATATGAGCAAGAACTCCTCTCCAGGTTAGATAACCAAGATCCAGATTTATGTCCAGCATGTCAAAATTTCTCGTAAGCCCTCTGCTCCTTATCAACAAGTTATTCAGATTTTTATCATTTACATATCTTACTCTAAATTAAGAATTTATATCATATGCACATATATACACAACCCTCCATGAAATTCAGCAGTGTCAAACTCTGCTGTAGAAGTTACCAAGAGCAGATTTAGGTACCGTTCTCTACAGCACAAGGAGACACAATCGAACATAAAGGACTGAAGGTCACTTTGAATTTCATAGTCCAAGTTGGTAGGTAAAGCTTATATTGTCAAGAAGACATTGCATCACCTTTTCTTTGCCTCCCACTTTCCAGAAAAGCAAGAGCAAATTTAAACCTTGGAAGAGGACCAAGTTCTCCTTTTTGTATTACTATGAACCAGAGAATACTTGAACACCTCAGCACAACTACCCAGCACCGGTCCCTGTTGATAACAAAGTACTCCAAGACATTGGGTTTGTCAAGTAATTAATTATAACTGTTATCATACAGTAAGTTCTACAGACAGCTACAAGCAACCCATCTCTAAGATGTAGTGTGCTAGTGATTTATGTATGCACTCACTACACCAGAATGAGCAGCTGAATTATTATGCTTTGAAACATTACAAAGAAGGCTGTGTACCTCAATTTTTCTAAACAAACCTGACAGTACTAATGCTTTCTATATACACTTCAACTCACCACTGTCCCCTCACCACTCCTTTCGGAATTTGTGTTTCTACATAAATACCTCAGATTTTATTTTAGCAAAATAAAAGATTTAGCAAATTTATTTTTATTCTTATCTTAAGAATTACCTAGACAAAACAGGAAGGCAAATGAAGAATCCACTTTACAGATTTAGGGAAAACATGCACGCACACAGAAACAAACTCAAAGCTTGGATTTTTACAGATTCATATCTTGTTTCCCCTTTACCTCTTAATATGGCAACCCTGTTGTTCTAATGACTGCGGCAGCACCCTCATCAGGCACTATACAGTATATGTTGTGGCTAGGATAACACTAGAAAAATAGCCTGAATATTCATTTAGTTAATCTAAACTTACACACCGACACCAAACCAAATCTTACAGAAATTGTAAATTAAGCCACCAAAATCAGAAGAGAGACTGAGGAAAAAAAAAATGGGGGATGATAATAAAAAATAAAAAGAAAAAAAAAACCTTCTGCAAATGGATAAAAATATACTTAGGTATATACCAGTGGAAGTTTTCCAGAAATCTTCACTAAATTTATTAATAAACACATAGGAATGGTGTTTCCCACTGCAGTTAGAATATGGTATTATGGTATTGAAGTCATTGGTATAACCAAGTGGTACGATTAAGTCTAGTGGGGACATGAAGGAAATTTAACATGCAGCTATCAGCCTTCACTGTCACACAGACAGGGGCACTGCTCTCACATCTGTCTAGTGTATTGGGAAACATATTTGGCTACACACTGAATTGAGTAAAGAAATAATCGTGGCATGCCTAGACATTGCAGCTCGTCTGCATGCTGAGACGTCCCACTCCTGTTGCAGCTGCAAGGCACTGCTCAGGCAGCATGCCACAGCAGCAACCTCACCTCACCCAGTCAGCTGGGAGCTTGACTTAGTACCCAGGATTTTCATAGAACACCTAATGGCAACCACTGCTCCCCTTGTAAGGTAAAAAAGGACACTGAGAGGGCTAAAAACACACCTGCTCCACACCACTCCACTAGCAAGCCTTGGCTTTTGCTCCACAGAGATCACAACCCGTGTTAGGCAAGCTGCTCTAAATGACCTCTTGCTGATGCTGGTGGAGCTGAAATGTCAACAGCAGCAGAGAGATGCTCTTGATGCTCTTTTTCGCCACTTCAGTGCTCTCACCATCTACACTTAGGAGAAATGAGCACATATAAGTAACTTTGTTTACTGCTTAAAGTACTACTGAACAAATTATTTGCTTTTGTTGCTATCTGGCAGCAGGAAAGAAAATCATGTAAGAACAGAAGTGTACCAAAATTGAGAGAGAGGCAGGAAAATACTAATAATAGTAATAATAATAATAAAACCTGCTTGCATTATGCAAATACAGCCCACTTTCAGGAATGAATCAAGGATGAATGCTCAGAACAGCTGCTATATACAACCTCGTGCTCTTTTTACAAAAACTATCATTGCTTTTTATAATGTATACTACCTAATATTACTACTTATCTTTCTCTTTTCATGATAAAGAGGTCCTCACATTAGGAAGGAGATCTCATTAAATCCAGTTTATTTTGCTGGACTAAAGAACAGATGTGGAAAGATGGTAATTATTAAGCAAAATCTAGGCACAAGGAACATGAAAGAAATAGGAATACTCTTCTTATGAAGCTGAAGTTTGCATATGTTTCTCAAATCACAATATCGAGTAAAGTAAAACCAAAACAAATGTAGGAAATTTTAGGAAAAAGAGCAGAGCAAATAAATCAACAATATCCTTGCGTGTGTCCCAGCCACCATGTTTGAAACCACAAAACCAACCCAAAGAGGCAGACAACTCACCAACACGCACTGCAGAGGAGAAGCTCAATGTATGCAGTGCTACATGTAGGGCTGGGAAATGTCCAGGTCTTCACAGATGTGTTTTCTGGCTCAGCTCAGAAACCAGATCCAGACAAAACAGGAGGAGCACTAGGATTCCCTTAATCTCCAGCATTGTTGCTGCCTTGCTGAACTAAGGCTCCAAGTCATGAAGAACCATGGAAATCAGCACACACATACATATACTCCCACATGCAAATCAGATAAGTAATAGATCTTACTCATCCAGAGTCTGTCAGGCTTATTTCATAGGCATGGTAAATCCAACATAATCAGAGTATGAGACATGGCCCATATGAAGATCATCTTTGGAGAAAAAAAGAGTCCCATAAAGCAGACTCATTGCATTTGCTGGAACACATGCCAATGCTAAGGAGTATGAGCCCTAGTTAGATTCTGCATATTGATAGCTAATACTATTAGCCATGGTGCCTTTTTTTCAGTTTTACTGAAAGGGAAGGTCTCGACAAGGAAAATTAGATTCATCAATAGCCTACAGCTTTAATCTTGTTCACAGGATCACTTTATTCTCCACTGGGCCAAAATAAGAACAAATATAGAGACTGGAGTGGCAGGATGGGAAATGTATTGCCGACAGAAAACCAAAGACCAGAATGTGAAGTCACCAGTCAGTCAGAGTTCTCTGGCTGAAAATTATAAAACAGAATGACACAACAGCTATTTGGTTTTGCAGGACTTGACTAATAATGGCCCATTTAAAGCCACTGAACTTGCCCTGCTTACTTGCTTTAACTCCATCTGGGTCAAAGTGACAAGACATGTTAGTGTAAATTTAACATTTTAACTAACCACCACAGATTTATTGTCCAAGAGCAGCATTTAGTTCTTGCCAAAACCCACCATGATTCCCAAAATAGTAATTTTTAAAGTATAATACATTATTAAGACTGCTGACAGAAGGAACAGTATTATCTAGTTTAAAATGCTAGAGATGGAGAAAACCAGTAATAAATTATTGTGGTCTTGCTCCCACTGAAGTCATGTTTTTCATGAAAACTTCAAAAAGCAGGGAAAACATGGCCTTTATCCAACTTTCTGCAAATTGCACAACTGAGTATTTTTATTTAAAATAAATTAGTTCTGATACACCTCTGATCTTGAGTTTGACAGCAAAACTTCTGAAAATATCTGTTCTTGAGCATGACACCATTTGTCCTCGTGCTTTTTTGGTTTTTGACTGAAGTCTATAGGACATTTCAAGTGCTCTGTTGCCACTAGTACTCAGTTTCTACACGTCTCCATACTCTTACATTGTTTCCTGAACCTGAAGTTCATAGGATTGATAATCCAGACAGACTTTTCTAGCTCTAACATACTGACAAGACTAACACTTCTTAGCCACATCGTTAATACTGACAATACAAGAAGCTGAGAGTTTCATGACCAGAGAAACCAATGTCATACTGAAAAATCAATGAAGAGGATTATTAAACACTGTAACATAACATACACAAGATCTATTCTTGTGTGTGCGTGCATGCATGTCTACAAGATTTAGATTAAAAAAAAATGTTTCTAGCATTTATGTGTGTCCTTAAGATGAAACTTAACAGATGAGTTAACTTTTCTTTTTGTTTGGGCAGGAGGTTAATATTTGAAGGATATCATAGAACAACCTTTTTGAGTCTCCTTTCTTTCTCAAAGTGCAACACTGTACTGCTTCTATCACTTCTACAATTTTCACCTGTAAGAAAAATAGTCTTAACATCACTCCACCCATGCTGATAACAGCAACTGCCCATGGAATAAAATGTTATTTCTCTTCTGGAAACCTGCCAAGTAATTTCACGTCCTCAGTAACTCTCAAATTTAAGTCACACTCTCAAAGCTCATGCTAGCACGTCAATCTTAAATTTCACTGATCATCATTTAAGTTCTTCAATATCTATGCCAATTGAGGAAAAAACAAGCAAATGAGAATACCCTGTAATCTATGCATTTAGTCTGCATGAAAGCAAACAGTTGGTCCCTTTCTTTCATTAACCTGTATATGGCTACTTTATTTTCCAAAGAAGGCAAGTAAGCTAAGAAAGGTAAAACCAAAACTATGGGTATCATAGAAGAGAAATCCTGAGCAAAGCATCTTTAGATATGTAACAATAAAACATTATGTTTTATCTGATCTTCTGCAAAAGCCAGTGAACCTTTTCAATCTAATTTCAAAAATTCAAGAATAGCTTAGACGATAGACATCGAGAAAAAGGCCCACAACCCTCAGGAAAACCCTGAGTTTTATTTACTGTTCTGAAAGACATTTTCTGTAGTGCAGGATAGCAGCTGATATATTTTCTGTAGCATACTTAATGCAGAGATATCTGCTTGCTAGCGGACAAGGATGAAGCTTGGGTTTATGAGACCTGAATTATACTTCTGGCTTAGCAACTGATTTGTGGTGCAGCCCTGAGAACCTTGATCAGTCCCCATTTCACCATGATAAAATGTAAAGATGTCTTTTAACATTTCCCTGTTTCCTTAAATAAAATGCAAGTTTTTATATATCTCAGTGAACTGCATTGTGAAAACTGCACTTCCAATTAACACTGAACTCCTAAGTATAGTGAAAACTTCAGAAAACCTTTATGGTTGCATTCTCTTTATCAGAGATCCCAGCTGCCTTCTGGAGAAACAGGACTAAATAGATTTATGTAGGTACTGCAGATGCCAAATAATAACGAAAAGACTAATCCTGAATATTGCAGCTGCTGCTAACACTCATTGCCTAACAATGCAGAAAGTATTACACTCACTATTGCCTACAGCATGCACTGCTTCAGAGAAAAAAATGAAATTATATGTAGTCTAGGAGAATCCAAGATGATAGTCTGAAGAGAAAAATAACTCAGTGCATATAGCTTGAGGTTATGAGGAAAGTGTCTGCTAATATGCAGCAGGCTCCCATAATTGTGCAGCTGAAGTAATAATACCCCAATAAAATGCTATTACAATGTACAGTGTTTAAGAACTACGCCAGTTTTCACACATCAGTTTATTCGACAAGCTGACTTAGCCACTTCAGTAATCTAAATGCTTCAAAATGATTTAAAGAAATCATATCCACTACATTTTAAAGACAGAAGACCATATTAAATCCTGTGTAAGTCTATTAATTTCAATTGTTATATATCAGGTAAAAAAAAATAGATCTGTAGTCTGCTTTTCCAAGTGGAGGAAGATTTCTTAAACAACAGGGAGGGTGGGGGCCATGATGCAACACTTCAACAAGCTTCAGACAATTCAGGTTCCCAGCCGAAATGCATTGGAATAATTTAAAAGAATAAGAGAAAGAATTAAGAGTTTCATAATCTACAGTGCTTTCATATTCTGCCTCAGTATTTTTTGGAGGGGAGTGGGGAGAGGCTTTAAATTGTTCTCCTTCAATGACGGATGCTTTCCCTTCTTCCATCTCAGCATGCATGAGACAAAGACAAAAATTAAAATATCCATCACCAGAGCCAGAACACACAGCACAGTCCATCTGGTACCATAAACTGCAAACTGATACATGTTCTCCCCTCCCCAGCAAGCTCCTTAGCTCTTCTCTCTTTTCAGCACAAAGTTGAATGCTCTAGATTTTTATTTCTTTTCCTAGGTGGCTGCAGAGATGGCAAGACTATGACAGTTGTGATCTGGAAATATTCCAAACTTTGTCTGAAACATTCTTACCCAAGGCCAAATGTTTTCCCCATCAGCAGTGAAAGCATTCAATAATTTGGCATTCTTCTAGCAGCCTATCCCTCTCTTCGCCACCCAACACGCACGCACACTCCCATCTCCCTGGCTGCTCTCAGTGCTGAAGCAATCACAAATGCCTCAGGCACAGCAAAGGTACAGAGGTAAACACTTTAATCCTGGGCATCATCCCAGGAAGGACACACATAATAATTTCCAAGCTCCTCCTCAACAGATTCTTTTTTCCCTTGTGTTCAGTACTAACAAAATTAAGGAAGAAGAAGAGTTTAATGTACAACTAGGATACCTGTCAAGAATTTCATTAAAATGTCTAGTTCATAATAAGCTGTTACTAAAAGCAAATGTCTACTATTCCCTGTTGTGCGCTAGGCTTAAATGACACAGCAGGCAGCAGATCCCAGCACTGCTCTGCACTGTGCCCACAGCTAACTTCTTTTTACAGCCCTTCTTGCCCTCCTGCAGTAACTCAAATCTTTGCAAATTCTACATTTAAAGTGGCATATTACATTAACTTTCTTTTTTAAGGGTAAACTTCTAAGTAGAGCATGAAGTAACTGATTCTTCATTCACCACGCTGGTGTCCTACACCTTCACTTCAGACAGCAGAAAAAGAATACCTGGATCTGATTTTGTTTCTGTATTTCAAGTCTGCTTGAGACACCCACTTCATGTAAAAACTTAAAAGACAGGAAGAGTTTTTGGTAGCTGGCGATGGGGATGATCTGCAGTTTGTGTACTCAAGTGGTTGGGAGAACTTACACAGAAAAGTAAGCAGAGAGATTAAGCATGTTATCCTGAGGGGCGTTTATTAATATGGCATGTTAACTTCAGTATCTGGTATTGGTCCTTACTGTCTTCGACAACTCAGCAACACTTCCAATTTAGATTTTAATTCACAACATCATAGTATGAATCAGTAAGACATACAGAACTGCAGCAAACTGCTCAATAACCAGGAAACTCCTATTAGAAATGCCTGTAGGAATAGTCAACAACTTGAATTGTCACAGATTTTGCTTACTAGGACAGGATGGCAGGATGCCTGTCCTGTCTGCAAGCACTTGTGCAATTCTGCTGTTTCTGATCATTCATAATTATATAAGAAGTAAAAGGCATTTGATTTAAAACATCTGCACCCAAGCAAGTCCCTAAAATTTTCCTAGAACAACAGTAGGAAATAAATAGCACAAAAAGGAGAAGAACGAACTAAGACACACCCAGACTCGATATGGAAATCCTAATGTTAGGATTGGTACTCTCTTCAGAAACACAAACAAGGCAGTTGGAGAAGTTACCACGTTCTAAAGTTCTCATTCTCCTTCAAAGGTAAGAGAACATGAAACAATGCAACAAAGCAAAAAGAAACGTGCACCACAGATAAATCTGTGAGATAATCACACTTTGCCTAAGATAAGGTTCAAACTCTACCACTGACTAAATGCACACACTTGGTGCCCATGCTGCATTTGCCAGTGTTTTTACCCATCCCACATCTTAACTTATTCTCTAACTTTCTACCCCAAGGTCTGAATTCTTTCAAAACAAATTAATTTGGCTCTCACATTACATTGTGCTGGAAAGAGTACTGATACAGAGATCATAAATGAAAATTAGACCACACAAAATTTTATCCTAGATAAAAACAACATTAAAATGGGATTTAAAGAGAGTAACATTGAAGTAAAAGGGTAAAAAAAAAATTACATATAATTATTGTAGTATTTTACAATCATTACTGCAGATAAGAACAAACTGAACAAAAATCTGAGAACATTAGGAAACATGAAAACACATTTAAACTCCCAGACAACTTTGAATTTCTGCTTTATGCTGTGCACTAAATGTGTATGTAAATACTGCTTGCAGCTCCAGATCAGATGCAGCTGCATTTTAAGAACATCTTGGATTTCTTCTATTTTTTCATTGCTTTTCTTACTTTGATTCACTCAAGAAAAAGTTTCCATGGTGAAGCCACCACTTGAACAAAATGAGGAACGTATCACATACATACAATTTACTTTGGGAGGGGTTGTCAGGTATCTGAAGGTTATGGGCATTTTTTTTTATAACCTAGACACCAAGCTGCAGGGACACATTTCATGGCTTCCTCACAACCTTCTCCTAAGGAAGCGTTCTTATTCTCTCATACAGAAATCTGATTAATAATTATAATAAAATAAAAAGTTTTTCTATTCCCTCATTGGAACATGCTCTTCCCCAGAAAACCTATGGGCCTTGTACTTTGTGCTTAAAGTCCCAAAGTCGGTAGAGCAAACAGACATTCAGGCAGTCATTGTGCTTTAGGACACAGAGTTGGGCAGTTCTGGAGGAAGACACAAAGCAGAGCAGGGAAAAATATTGGCATTTCATTTTTACTTTATTATGCACAGAAGCTAGAATCTGATGTCTCAGTAATTTCTTATCCTCCTATCCACTAAACTGCAGCTCATAAAAATGCTAACACTGAAAGACAGTGATAAACACTTCTTGATAAGTGGTTTTAGGCATATAGGCTGCCTTTCTTTTTAAGGATCATCTGGTTTTATATGAGGTAGACAAGACAAACACCTCATTTTTATATGGAGCATTAATGGGAAAGTACTGCATAGCCTGTAAATGCAAAAACAGACCCCATTTGAGAGGCAGACATTAAGGCACAGAAGGCAGAAAACTGTGATTCAATAACTGAAGGAAATCAAAACGAACATTGAAATAGAAAGGATAACGCAAGTCATCAAGGGGAAGGTTAATAAACTCAGCACTACGTATCCTGTTCTTATTTACACATTCTTACACGCTTACAACTGCAACAACAGGCAGTGCTATTTGCTCATTCCTGCCAACATCTCAATTCATGCCTCATTTCTGCATCTCTTGAAACATCTGTAAATCAAAAAAGTCATTACAGATCAGTTACCTAAAATTTGATGAGTAAAAGCCATGTGCACTATGGGTTGGTTTTTTTTTTTGGTTTGGGGGTTTTGTTTGTTTGTTGGTTTGGTTTTTAATACAGTTGATTTTACTATAATTTCTAGCAGAGGATATATCCCTGGGACTTAAGACATCTGTTGCTTCTTCAGGTTCAGAGCTTTGCTTGCAGTTTGTAAATTAAAATCAGCAAGCTAAACTTAGTAAGTGAAAGCCAAAGAAGAAAATTACAGTCATCACGATATTTTCTCTATAGCCTATTGAGTGACACCTTTAGAAAACTCAAAGTCTGTTGACAGCAGTATGGCAAAATTAACAAGCTCATTTTCCAGGCATCTCATCTGTACAACAGCACGCAAAGTCAATAAAAGCAATTAATGCTTCTCAACAGCACCTCTGTTCTGATTCCCCAAAGTGCATAACGGAAATCTTCCAGGGAAACTTGTATGAAACCCAAGTTAGTTGCCCACCTAGTACTGCTAACTGTGTGTTACATACTAAACAGAGACACAGTCTGTTTCTTCAGAGATCTTCTCCCATTTGGCATTAGCCTGTTTCCCATCAAACAGATTATGTCAGAGCTTTACTAAAGCTTTTTTACTAGCCTCTGAGCGTCAAAGATTCAAAGAAAGAAGAGAATGGGAAAAGTCAGAAAAGTAACGTGTCTCCCATCCCTTTTTTAGAATGGACTCTGCAGAAAGTGCCACAGAAGGAACATCACCTTCATTTGCACCAGCATAAACAAGGGGGATCATTTTTGTTTTCTTTCGAGTTATTTTTACAGAGACACTACTTCCAATGTGTGGTCTACCTCCATAGAGAAAAAAAAAATGGTAAAGGATGCCAGCGCTGTCCCCTCAATGGCAAAGGAACAAGAAGAGTTGGAGACTAGCAACCATGGTAAGAATTACATTCAGGTCACTATAAGCATTCCCACTGGTCTCCACAAAACACCAAACAAACAAGACTGGAATTCATTCAGCTTCAGCTTCAGCCTTTCAATACCTATAATTGCTCCCAAAGGGCTAATGAGGAAGCCAGTTCTCCATCTCATAAGAAATACTGACAGACAATCGGAAAGCAAAACATTTGGTACTGTGCAGTAGAAGTTCACCCTTAAAATACTGGGAGAGATATTGAGGGAAGTGGATTTTTAATGAATCGAACATTTCCAATAATTTCAGCCTACAGCAGAAAAGCATTCATCTGCTGTCTTTCTTCTCAGACAGCCCTATTTTTAAACCATCTGTTTCATAAAATGGCTCTATTTATAAATTACAAAATGCAGTAAGGCCCTCTGAAACAAATGGCATGTGAGACAAAGAACAGGGAGAACTATTGCGTTAAGAATGGCTCTGGATGGATTTTGACAACTTGCTCTGTTCAGACAAGTTACATCATTTCAGTTCCTTCCCTACTCATAAAAATGGGGTTTCAGACTTAGACAAGATGAACTTACACAAAGATGTAGCTTAATTCTTGTTTATAAAGCAGTAATTATGCTTGATCCTCAAGAAAACAAACCTTTATATTTATTGAAATACACGATATTCTTCCCATTCCACGGAAGATCACTCAAAGATACACAGCAGAAATGACTGTTTTCTGAAATGCATTGTAGGTACTGGACTTCTTGAACTTAAGACATATTATAAAAATAGCAAATCTCTGAAGTCTAATACATCATCATTCCCAATGAATCACCTCCCAAAGAGAATTATTCTAGTAAAAACTCAATTCATGGCCCACTCTTAAAAGGTTTTTCAGTGGTTTATTGCACTCTTTAATGATGTGATTTTACAATCTAATTATTCATTAGTTATCTTGGATCATCACCTTAAGCTCCAGTTTCAAAGATCAGCAAAACCAAACGTAAGTTGTCCCCTGGAGTTCTGAAACATTTTCCTGACCAGTAAGGTTGGTCAAATTAAACTTCAAATATCATGGCAACTCTTTGGAAATTCTTTTTAAATATATCATCGACCACACTTTGGAGGGAAAGGAGTTTTCTCCAACAGATGTTCAAACCAAAAACTAATTTAAAGTGCTAGTACCTCATCCTACAGATGGCAAGCTATAAGTTCTCTCCTAATTTCTTGTTAGAAAAAAACCCATAACTTAGTCCTGCAAAACTAAGAATGACTTTTATGTCATGGATTATTAAATTGAACCAAAAAGAGGAGTATGTTTAAAATAAAATGGAAAGCAGTAACTCAATGAAAATCATCTCTTAAGCCCAGCCAGCATTTATTTTTATTAGACTCTCACTAAAATACTACGAAAACTTGGTCACTTCCAGCTACAAAATGAGACAATATTTATAGTTATTTCTATTGATGCTAGCATCCCTTTTAGTTGCACTATTTTCCCATTTTCTAGAACGTCAAAAGTAGGTAAGCGAAAGAAAACAGAAGTAAAACCACCATCACCAATCCTAAACACAGAAGACAACCAATTAATTTTATTTTGTGATGTTTGCTCAGATAGGTAAATTGCACTGAAACAGAGAAAAAAATATGCAGGTAATATTTCTAACACCATCTCCCATCACCCTTAAAATTCAACGATTCAAACATGTTTAGATTATATACACACATATACACACATGCATGTATACAAAATATAGAGCAATGATAGAATCACTTATCATGATCATCCAAACCATTTTATAAAGGTCTTTAAATATTTTTATCATAAAACAGTGGGAAAAATCAGTCACTAGAAAGTTGCAACAACTCTTTCATCCCTAGTCATTAGCTTTGTGCATAATTACTTCAGAACTCACACCAAAAAACGTATTTCTTTTAAGAATAAAAGACTGTAGTATACATTAAAATAACAACAGCCAGCAAAAGACACAAGGCAAGATTTTAGAGAAATGCAGTCTTCTAAAATTCAGGCATCCACAAGCTGCATTGTCATTTTGCCTTCCACCATATAAGGTGCTTCCAGAGATGCTGCTTCATCCTGGCCTAGGATGCAGTTGGGATACTGAAGTTCAGAATCTCAGAAGCATTTCAAGACAAGGCACAAAGTCACCCTGCAGAGCAGGTACCTTCGATGAAAATTGTGCTCCTGGAATGGGCAAATCAAAGTCCCTTCTTTGTGCGATACTCAGTACTATGGATCCTACTATTAACACTGCCATTGAGAAACAGCAGAGGAAAGTAGAAAAATATGAAAGCAGCAGCTGTGACTCAGAGCAATCTGGAAACTGAAGATAAGAATGGAAGGGCAACAGAAACAACAATAACCAATAAAAAGGAGAGCATTCAAGGTGTTGACCAGAACAGCAACATTTTCTGTTAATTACAAGAAGCAAATATTGAAAAAAGAGGCACAGAAAGGGCCACAATTTCTGCACCAAGCACAAAAAAAAAATCATCCTCCCAAAACCCCAAATTAAGCCTGCAGGAATGAAAGTATTAGAAATCAGCTCATGGGATTAACCACATTATCATCAAGATGTTAAAGATAATCCGTTCTCAGTGTGCTAGTCACAAATTACAATTTACTGAGATCTGATTACGAAAAGCAGCTGTTCCATCAAAACCATGAAAAACCAATGGCCTATTGACAAGGACAAGTCCATGCTCTGTGTTTGATCTACACTATTTCCCAGCTAGTAGTCCTCATGCTATAAATGCAGTGAAAAAATGCCTTCCTGAACACAGGGAAAAATACCAGCAATAACTGTTCACTAGTTGCATCTCTCTCAGTTACTAGATAGGTGACGATGGGACAGCCTCCTCTCCCCTGATGCCCCTGAAATGCATTGCTTACACTCAGCCGCTATTTACAATAAACCTTGTTGTACTTTATGAAACTTCATTTTAAATCAGTTGTAGCTCTCAGCATATTATTTAGAAGCTGTAGAAGAAGCAGCTCTTTTCCCAACATGAACACACACTTTTCAAGTTGGGTTTTGAAAAACCTAAACTCTCCAGCAAAATTGCTGGAAATAGCAACTGCTCATTAGTTTAAAACTTTCTCTAAGCACTGGTCACAGTCATCAATAGTCCAGCACTTCACCAGATGAAGGAGGACCAACTGAAGGGTACCTGAAGCAAAACAAACTTCCCCTTGAAAAGTAAAGCAAACAAACAAACAACAAAGACATAACATTTAGCAAAAAGTACTGGAGCTTATCTCCTCCTAAGTACAACAAGAACAACTGGGGACAGCTGGACATCTAGAAATACTTAGAACACATGTCCAAACACTGCCAGTGTCTTCCTCCTTTGTGCCAGACTTCCCATGGTCTGAGCAAGCTCTGAGGCACAAAAAGGTTACAGGGAAGAAAGGAACCAGAGGCTGGAAAGTTTAAACTGACCCAGCTGTAATAACAAAGGCATACAAGCTTGTATCACAATAAATTTGTGTTCTAAAGAAACCAGTTTAAAAGAGGTTTACCTTTTTCTCACAGAGATTGTAACAAGAGAATTTCTCACCTTCACAATTTTTCTTTGCATATAGCAATAGGAAAGGTTTTTAAAGGCAACATGAAAAAGGTGCATAAATGTAAATACTGCTAAATTATACAGTTGAATCCACACTGAAAACATTGACAACTTTACCCAAAGATGCTTTGTAAAATGATTAGCATTTTATCTCTTGTGAAAATTCCCTGAGAAACAAAACAATTTCCTAGAGGTCTGTAATTCCTGAAGCCATAAATGTCTAAAAGCACTAGAATTCTTTATGTTTTAAAAATCTTTTGTAGGTTTTGTTGTTTTCTTGTGGGTTTTTTTAAGGGATGAGGATGCTCCTCCTTTAGAATGCCATTGCAAGTAATTTCTTACCTTAGCAGCCACTTTTCTAAAGCATACTTTCCCCTGCCATCTCCACTACCTTTCCACAACAGCTGAGGATAATGTGCAACAAATGCTTTCCTCAAAACCTCATGCTGGAGGCTCTTGCAGATTAAGGCCATGGACAGGTATCAGGGTGAGTAACAGTATGTGCATGCAATTCTCTCATACCGAAATAGGCAAACCTGCCTTTGCATCCAGACACTGCCACTAATTTATCATCAGGCCTTCCTCCCACTCAATCCCTCTTAAGAGAAGCTTCATGTCAGCATCTGCAAATCCCTTCACTGTTCTCATATTCCTCCATATGCTAATTTGCTGATGCCTTAAAAAAGACCTAGGAAAAGCACAGTTGTTTTCAACATAAGACAGACTTGTTTCACTGTTCCTAGGTACTCCCATTCATCATTGACTGTTTTGTTTTAAGGTGGAAACATTTTGCCTTGTTCCAGGTTTTCTCAATGGTTAACAGAACAATTCTCCTTACTTAGATATTCTCACTACAATTAGTCATTACAACTTAGTCAATTCTTATTACACAGTTATTCATTACTAAAGATCTCCCTTTTTGTCCTCTGCTTGAGGGCACAACTATGACAGTCTGAGACCACTTCATATGACAATTACCTTTTCAAAATAAAATATTCAATAATAAAATATCCTTCATAAAAATCTGCATACAATATTTATACTAAGCATACCCGTACAGAAAATAAATAGTTTACGTGGATGTATTTCAAAGCAATGAAGTGCAAGGTAAGGAATCCAATACATGTAAGTGACCCAAGCGAAAGCATCACATATCAGAAGTGGAACCATGGGAAAACAGCAGTCTGACCTCAGCTACCAGCACAAGTGTGAAACCCAGAAAATGTGGGATAAGAAATGCAATCTATTAGCTTTGTTTATGTAAAGGATATTATCTTTAAAGAGATACAGTCATCTAAGATAAAAAGGCTTGCTTTTCATAAAAAACAGAACACCATAAATACATTGTTGGATTGTGGATGGAAAGTTGTATTAAGTGATTAAAACTTAATTTGCATATGGCAAGAAAACACAAAATTACCAGGATAAAAAGTATCATGGCTTTAGGCACTTGCTAGAGCCTATCCTCCTACATTAAAATTCCTAGTAAGCTAGTCTAAATCCTTAAACAGAAAAAACATCAACAAGTGATAGGAGATGAAGATGTTTACTAAAATTCTTTATATAAAGAACATAATTCTCTTTTCAATATAAGTTAAAAATCCCTTTAAGCAAGAAACGAGACTTAATTTATTATTTCCTAATTATGCTACTGTTATTATACCACAGTGATTAAAGATAATCTCAACAACAATGAAGATGAAGTGGTTCCACATTAATTAAGTACTCATTAAAGAGAGACAATTTTATCCATACCCCAATGAAAAGCACTCTGAAACATCACAGAAACTCATCTCTGTACTCAGTGCTAAGTATTTCAGCCATCTTGCTGACTTCAAAAGGCTCAGTAAAACATTCTATTTAATGCAGTTGATTAATACTAGGAAAGTAACTGGTCATCCTATAGAACTGGAGTCACACTGATCAGCACAGTAGGCTTGTACAATTAGAAACAATGGGTTATAACTTAGAAATAAACAATACTTCAGATAGAATGACCTCTCATAAACTGTAGACATTTCACTATTATAGTTCAATAAACTAATGAATCATGTGTCTGTAAGAGTTTCAGAGGATCACCCTCAAAAGAAGCTCAGAAGAGGAGTAGAGAGAAGATGAGACCTAGCTGCTGTGGAAGGAACAGCACAAAGCAAGATGAGGCAGATGGCAGCTACTCTGGACACTCAGGTCCCTGGTTTCAAGGCCTGAGCAAGGCTGGGCATGTCACAAAAGAAATGCGAGGAAGGCCACACAACACAAATCCTCTGTGTACCCTGAAGCAAAGAATTAAAACAATATTACCAAGGCTTTACAATTTATAAGACTGTCTGCAGGAAATAATTTTTTACATAGAAATATGGTCCCATATCTCTGTACAACAACACATACTTCTTTTAGCTAAGGCAGGAAAAGAAGAATCTGATATTTCCTTCCTCTAGATCTTTCTCCTTAAGAACTGAGTAAGAAATGTAAAAGTCTTTCTGCCTCACCGCTCATCTTCACTATGCTTTTTCCTATATAAAACAATGCCTAGTCACTTACTGTATGTTTGTTCACATATTCAAAGCATATACATAACACACCTAACACTGAGGACTACAAAAAAACCACAAAACCAAATAAAAACATTAAAATAGACCATTTTAACATACTAAAACAAAGGCCTTTAAGTGACTCAAAATATATTACATATTTATTAGATGAGTGCATATGAGAATACAGCTCACATTTCCAGTTTCAATTTCATTTTTCTTTTTAAGACAGAAGCTTCATGACTTACTGTGTTTGAGCTTTTACACTAAGATACAGCAGCACAAATTCCCTGTGCATCTTCTAAGACAGAGTGCTACTATCTAGCACAAAAAGTCACAGATGGTTTGCTACTGTAAGTGTACAGCAGATCAAAACAAATACCACATCAGGACTGTTTCTCTGTACATTAACGGAGCAGAATTTTCAGTATGATGGCTACTTTAAAGGTTACAAAGAAGAAAGTCTTATTCAGTTATCTCTAACTTGCATTTCCTACGCATTGAGCTTATCCAGTTTCAATAAAAAGAGGGAAGTGTTCTGCTCATCACTTATGCATTTGAAGCATTTTTCTCTATAAAGCAGGCATTCTGCCAGCTTGGAGAATGCCTGCTAAACTGCCCATCTTGCCTTGCCTTATGAAAAACAGGAGTAGGCATGCTTTTATAAGGCGCAGAGCCAGACTGAGTAATACCTTACAATTTATGTAATTACAGAAAATACACACTTGCTGAGATGCATATAATAAGAAAATTTATTTCTATTTCCATTTTTAAAAATCTGTCTCACTAGAAGTAGCTAAATACCCACAGTCCTTGATTTCATGAAATTAGATCGGCATCTATTAATTTCTAATACAAAGAGCATTCCATAACAAACTCAGGGCAAGTACATTGCATTCTCAATTCATTGCATGCAGCTCTTTTTAAAAGATATACTGAAACAAACTGATACTGGGGGCAAAAAGAAGTAAAGTAAGAATCTAGGTGTTTGGCACTCATTATCATCATACTATCAAAACAGGTATCCCCAGAAATCTTCTCCCCACACAGAATTTTTTTTACATACAAGGCTTCACTATTTTCCCCTTATTAAACAAAAACACTGAATATTTATTTAATACTTACAAAGCACTAACTTTAGTGTTATCAAACACTATTATATTCCTCGTTAAATATCCCTATCAGTATGAGGCTGCTAATCCTACTACTTGCCAGTCAAAGCAATCAGTATTTCCAGTTCTTCTAACACAGCAACAGGGGTCTTGGGTACAAAGGCTAGAGGAAAGCAAAGAGCTGTGAAAGAATACAAGCATCATGAGAACACGTTTAAGGCTGCAAGACCAACACATCAGTACAACCCCACTTTCTGGAAACCTCTGCCCCTCTGGTGTGAGTAATACAGGGTGAAAGAACCAGCCCTGCAAAAAGTCAATCTCCAAAACCCACATACAGGAAAGAAGATCATTTCTCATATAGCAAATCACTCCTATCACCTGCATTTCCAGTGTTATGGATATAGCAACTCAGTGACATTTATATCCTGGATTCCCATAATGATAAAATAAAGGTACAGCTCTTCTTTTTTAAGGGTCAACAGGTTTCTTTATGATCCTGTACTTTACCAAAACACTTCAGGATTTGGCATCTACAGTGATGGCAGGATTTTATCTCAGACAATCCAAGTTTGACTACAAATCAAATCTGCTCAAAAGTAACCTGCGAACTATTGGGTTTTTTATAATTGAAATTGATCTGCTTGAGCAGGGATAAGATTACCTCAGTGGTCCCTTCCAGCCTCAACCATCCTGTGATTCTCTGATCTGTAATGCATGTGCAATGGTCATAATGGGTTTTGCATAGGTATTATCTGGAGTTATTCTTCTAAACTCACACACAGTTTTGTTTTTTAATGAGACTAGAGCTCAAAAAAAAAAACCCTACCATTCCTCTTAGTTTTATTTTTCTTCAGATCCATATGTTGAACAGATAGCAGCTGCTTTAGAACTCTAACAGGCTTCATTTTAGTTTGCTTAACTTACAATTCTTCAGATTCACAAAATTTCCATCATCTGTCCCCTGCTCCTATAACATCTTGAACTTCTAAAACATTACAGCAGACTAGACAAACATGGCTTACCCTTGTGTCCACATCTACTGACATCACTGCAGTTCAACTGTCATATACATGTGTCTACACACACAGATGCACACAATGGACAAGATTCTGAGTCCACATGCAGAAGTTTCTGCCCCATTTTAGTCTAGAAGAGAGCAAGCTCTTACATATACGAAAATGTGATCCAGTCAGTTCAAGCTGCTCAAAAATCCATTGTAAACATAAAAAATTCATCACTTTCATCTTTGCATTGAAAAGCAAGGATAAAAATCAAGGACAAGAGACTATACTGGTTCCATTGTTTCTTATCTTCCATGATTCTTATTAAACTCCATGTTTTTATGATTATCAGCTTTACAGCATTATCCCCCTTGAGTCAACTGGTTTACTGCCATGAAACCATTGAGTGATTAGCTGAAAACATACAAGTTACAAGTCTCTGTAATTGGACTCTACTTACTTATCCCCTCCTTATCAGAGCAAACATCTCTCTTCCAAACAGACATTTCAGGAAAATATTGAGGCAACCCTTTGCATGTGACTGAGGAACAGACAAGTACAACCCAGAAGATACATGCACAGAGCATCAACCACATGCTGTTAAAGCTGGAAAGTAAGAAGCAGGGACATAAAAAGCAATTATCACAAAGTAGAAATAAACCACTTCCATTTGTCTCACGATTTCCAGCTGATAAATTTGGGAAAGTGTCAAAGCATTAAGGATGTGGTAACAATAGCAGTATTAGGCCTATAAGTGCATTCAGCTGCATACTTGCTCCTGACTAAGTCAGTATAAGAATATCCAAAATATATCTCTAACAACGTAACCAGCTGTTTATTTCATACAAAACAAGGTTAAAATTATAATTTCCAAACCTTTTTCTGGACTTTAAAAAAAAAAGTTAGTATTTGTCAACAATAAAAAACATTATGAGAATTATAAAAACTAACTTAATCAGCCAATTTCTTAATTGAACGTTCATCTTTCCGAGCTATTAACTTTCTGCATTCTAGGAAGCAGTTATCCATCAAAAAAAGCATGCAAACACATCACTGCAGGAAAAAAACAAAAAAGGCAAAAAAGGAATACCACTGAACGGATTTATTCAAGACATCTGTTTCCTACTTGAAAAGAATTAGAGAAGTTACAAACGCAAGTTTCTCTTTTATATTTAGAATAGCCAGACCAGCAACTCACAGGAATGCAACAAAGGTTGACGCAGTCCATGCTGAGATGCAATGCCCTGGTAGGGTCACAGTTCAAGCAAGGACAGTATAACATATGCCAACACCTGAACTTCAGCCAATACTGAAATAGCAGTTATGACTAAAAACCTCATCCAGTTTTGGCCAGAGTAGAACTTGACAACTGAACTGGGTTTAGAAGTTTCAGGGACATTTACTGTTTGTTTTTTGAAACAGCACTATTTTTAAAATCATGTAATCCAAGCTAGTATTTGAAGTTTCAAATCAGATTTTAGCTCTAAACTGGCAGGTATCTGTAATTTTCTGGTTCTTCTTTCACATTTCCCAGAATTCATAAATACGCAGGTTCTTGGAGGCCTTGACAGTTCCAGCAAAGATCCAACCTCCAAAAAACAAAAAAACAACTCAACATTGGCCTGGAACTAGAGCCAATCCAATCAATTTCTTCAAAAGCCCAGAGTAGTAGAAAGTACACTGCTAACACACCACATGGTTATCCTTACCGATAGTTTCGATGCAGCAAAATAACAGCAAAGGTATTTGCACATCACTGAACAAAGTTAATAGATTTGTTTTGCATTCAGCCAGCTTGCAACTTGGCTAGTCAGCAGCACCCTAATCAGAAGAAGGTGCATATGCATACAGAACAAACCAAAAAAAGAACAGAATTCTCAAGAAAAAAAATCAGAGGGAAATATTAAAAGTGAGATAGGGCTTCCTTTTGTTAAAATGCAAGCTAAAAGTTCAAGTACAGGAAATTGACACTATTATGCTGGTCATGTACAATCACCATACACGGATCTCTCTTTTGGGGTCCTCAGTAGCACCAGCTGCAGACACCTGGGGAGAAAAGTAAAACTACCAAAACTTCCAGGTAAGCAGAAACCCTTGACTTATATGGCAACTACAGACAAACTTGAGCCCTGGCCCTGATGCAAATTTCCTTCATAATTTCCCCCAAAATGAGAATGAAATATGAAAAACTTATGTGGGATACTCTTTGATATAGAGTCAATAAGAGTGAGTGGAGAAATGCTGTGCCTACCCTCACGTACACTCATACAAACGGAGAACATGAGGTTGATATTTACATTACTGCCATTTCACAGAGATGGAAACAATCAGCTGCCAAGCACTAAGTGTTGCTCTTTAGATAGGTCAATAGCATAAATGTGATCTGTCAGACATTGGGAAGAGTGAGGTGGACGAGTGATAGAAAAGCATTTTGTTCCCATTTTCTCAGGGAATAAAAATCATATTAAAAACAAACAAACAAAAAAAAACCAACACCACATTAAGTTCTCCTACCTGGACTCTCACAGTAGAAGCTACCAGGTCATGGCCAAGTGTCAGCTGATCAAGTACAGCTGAAAATCAACTGTGAGATGGTCTGTGTCATGTCAGTGGCCACAGGATGGAAATCCTGAC